>JAVJIF010011063.1:20000-80679 GCA_038442645.1 Agave tequilana | reverse complement strand
CATGTCTTGAGAGTATCAATGCCAGTCTCGAGGAGAGGTCTGAATCCAGTAAACGTACTAAACTCCTCGACCAGTACTTGAAAGCTCAGAGGGAGGTCGGAGAAACGATCGAGGGGGGAGCCCCAGTAGTGAGGGCGGCACCGCGACCCCGGCAAGGGCAAAGCCGCAAGCGACGAGGGCGGAGCCACCAGCAATGAGAGTGGAGCCCGCGACCGCAAGGAGGTCGAAGCAATTGGCGAGGAACATCGTCGACGCTCTGCTTCTGTAGTTGAGCCTGCCCCAAAGAAGGCTCGAAGGGACTTACTGCTGAAGTCTCTCAATCCAGAGCTATCTCTGCTGGAGTTGAGGTTCCTCCTGAAGGTGTCCCTGTTAGAGTTGAGGAACCGCTGGAAGATGAAGATTTTCCAAGCTTGGTCCGTGCTCCTAGGTCACGCAGCGAGAACCGTGGAGGAAGGGGAGCTTGTTGAGCGACCCCTTATTGCTGGTGATGCTGAGTCACCGGAGATTGACATAATGGGCGAAGAGGATGTCGAGATTCCAGGAATCTCAACTCAGCCGAATTTCCTCCTGCTCATGAAGGGAGAGACGAGGTACAGCAGCCGGGGTCTCCTAGCGTCTTTATTTCCAATCCTCGGGCAGTTGACCCTAGTCCTACCCTGGGGTGATTGGGGTAAGGCTCTGTTGCAGAGCTTCTCGTGTGCGCTATCGTCTTCTTCGTCATCGGGAGAAAGTGACTTTTGAAGATGAAGTCGATCATGGCGATGAACCCGCTCTTCTGATCAGGGCGGATTCTTTGACGTCTCGGAGGAGGAACAACATGAGGGTGAGCCCTCGATGGCGCCATCGTCACTGACGACAATTGCTCCCACTGACGGTATTTCTTTCTCCTCTGTTTAATTCTCTTTTTTTCATGTTGAAGAGGATTTTCTACATTCTTCTTTTGTACTGCAGGGTCAGCTGGAGGTACCGGGGCTCAGCCCGAGGGTTGAGGCTTCGGTTGCCGAGGCAACCTCAGTGGGGGCAGCTGTTGAAGTTGGGGAGCCTTCCCCTTTGCCAGGAGGGGAAACAACCATTGAGGCTGAGGAGGCTCTCACTCCGCCGGTGGAGAAGGCTACTGCTGAAGCTGGGGAGACTCCCATTCTACAGGACTCGACGCCTCTGGACCTCGAACCTAGTAAGGCAGCTCTGACTGAGGGGGCTCAGGTGGGAGTCTGACGATCGGCACCCTTCCAGAAGGCCACACAGCTCAATCCTCGGTGGAAGTTTCTGAAGAGGTTGTGCTTACAACTCCTTCCTTGGTCGTGGAGGCTCCTGCAGAGGCGGCGCTCCAGGAAGCGCCAGTGGGTAGTCTTGCTCTTGCCACATCGACGGCCGGCACGGCTCTTGTGCGAGAAGACCCGCCCTATATCCCTTATCCCGTGACAGAAAAAGTCGTCGCTCTTAGGTGGTGAAGACATGGGGGAGCTGGCACGTCAGATGGTGCAACAATTCTTCACCTCGATGGGATCATGTATTGATCTCATCTTCCGTGGACACAGCAACTTCCAGTTCGCCCAGAGGCTTCTTGAATTGGCCGTGAGCGTCGAATTGGCGGGAGGCCCTTCACTTGCCAGAGCATGCCTGCAGGTGGTAGAGCAACTTGGAGATAACCTGCGGGAGCTGGAATCTTTGGAAGATGCTGGTTCTTCCGGTGAGGCCCAGGCCATCCTGACCAGGCTCCTAGCTGCTCAGGAAACGGGAGCGACAGGAGGCGAGGCACAGATCACTGCCGAGGTCCGTGACCTTGAATATTCCAAGGCTGAATTTCAAAATTAGCCGGAGATTCGAGGGAATCTGAGCTCAGTGTGCAGAGCACGGAGCAAGTCATCCTCAGAACTCGGGACATTATCGCCAAGGCGGAAGCTGTTCTTGCGCTAAATGAGGAGAAACTTGTTTCCCTCAAAAAGGACTGAGGAGCAACGGGCTGCTACGGCGCGTGCTGAAGAGAGTCTATCCCTACAATCTTCCAGGGTGGAATCTCTGCGGATGCAGCTGGCTGCCAGAAATTTCTTATCTGAGGCGGAGCTGCGGGACCGGGCTATCATGGAGGCTGAGAGGACGCGCCAGCATGAGATTCACCGCCTTAGGGAAACAAATCCGTTCCTTGCGAACCAGGACATTTAGCCTTCTTTTCTTCTTTTTTTTTTTTTTTTTTTTTTTTGTAAAGAAAAGGACACTCTATATTAAGAGTGTTTGTATCCACTTCTATCATTTCTTGATATAATAGAAGTTTTCTTTAGAGCTTTTGTCCCAATTTCTTTGTCCTGTTGTGGATGAGTCCAACTCTTGATCACTAGTCGTGATTACTGAACTTAGGTAGGACTAAGTTCTTTTAATGAGACGCGGTCTTGGCGAGACGCGGCATTAATCCCACAGGGTGAGACGCGGTCATCAGTCTACCGGAACTTAGATTTCACTAAGTCCTTTTACTGAGACGCAGCGTCAATCATAAAGTGAGACGCGGTCATCATTCTACCGGAACTTAGATTTTACTAAGTCCTTTTACTGAGACGCAGCGTCAATCATAAAGTGAGACGCGGTCATCATTTCATAAGAACTTAGATTCTACTAAGTCCTTTTGATGAGACGCGGCGTCAATCACAAATCGGAACGCGGTCTTCTTGATAAGATGCGCGTCGATCAAAAGATGAGACGCGGCATTGATCCGTAAAGTAAGACGCGGCTGTCAGTCCCTGAGACGCAGCGTCAATCACAAGGTGAGACGCAGCTCTGAATAACGCAAATCTGTCTTGCGCGGATCGGGTGCACGCAGAGATGCAGCCTTGTCTGCTGAAGGAACGCGGCTTTCCCATCTGCGTCTAATGTGATCTGACTCAAATTTTAGGAGATCTTGCTCGTCAGGTCTTCACTGTCGATTGGGATTCCGAGTCATCCGTTGATTCCCAAGGCAGTTATCCACGCGTCAACTCCTTATTGGACTCAGGAGTTACTGCCCTTGGATGCAAAACCGATGCGGGCGGTTGAAAACCGGCGCTTGCGACGGTTCCCAAGCGGCGTTCCACGCGTCAATCCTTCACTGGGCCTTGACAATCGTGCGTGGCGGTTCCAATTAACGCCTCATTAATGGCAGTTATTAGGGCCTGCCTATAAATAGGGTGCGCTCCCCTTCTATAATCCAAGCTTGGATTATTTCTCTTTGGTGGATTGCTCTGAGAAGTCACACCTTCTTCAGAAAAGAGTTTCTTGATAGGGACTCCGTCTGCATGGACGAAGGTAATTCCGAGGATGAAGATGACCCAGAGCTCTCACGCTTCGGTTTGGTCTCTTCAAGAAGAGCCCCTCTCGGATCATCTTGGACGCCTGCGTTTGGGTGCAGAGAGGCCAACTCTGGCCAGAGGTCTCTGCTGTATGTCCCCCGATGATGTGTATAGCCTGAACTTCGGCATGATGATCTGAATGAAGTCCCGGTGCATTCCTCCTCTGGAATTGTGGCCAGTGACTTCTCTGAATGCAGGCGCTTGACGCTGGCTTTGCCCATTGCGTTTTACTGCCTTGGCGCGTTTCAGACCTGAATCTTGCAACTCCTGTTCACCCAACAGAGAGATGGCAATTTTTGGCGTTCTGAAATTCTCTGCGTCTGGTGCATTAGGCGCGGGTACAAACTGAGGCCGCGTTTGAATCCTATGGCGTGGCGCAGTTTGACTTGCGTCTGTTGACTGTGCGGGTCATTCCCGCGTCTGAAGTCTTGAATGGCTGCCGCGTTCTGTTACTCAGTTTCCTTTTTCCAGATTTTCTGATTCTCTTGCTTATTCTTTGCAGGTAGGCTTGCTTGTCCTTTTTCAGGTTTGCTGGGCCCAGAAAGAAATATACCGGCTGGCGAACTTGCTCCACGTTCGTTTGTGAGAGATTAAATTATGGTCCTCGTCGTTTGTGAGAGATTATTATATCTCTGACGAGGACCCAACCGTCGCCAAGGTCTCTTCAGATCTGGTGCAAGAGATGGATAGGCCGAGTATCGGCGAGGGTGGTCCGGCGGTACGGTGGCGGAAAGATCCTCTTCCTCTCCCAACTCCAGAAGTGACATCGAGGACATTCCGTTGGATGGCCTGCTGGGGAAAGGGATGGTGATGATGCAGGACTCTCTGCTGCCGCTGGACCGAGTGGAGGGTGGCATCCTTTGTGATGACTCCGAAACTTCCGCTCTCACCCCAAGAGTGACTCCATGTTTGTTGGATGGTCTACTAGGGAAAGAGGCGCGCCTGAACGAAGGGTTGCAGGACCTTCTGTTGCCACCCGGACCTCAGAACACCATTGCTCTTGGCCTAGTCAGCTAGGGCGCTTTCGAAGTTGGCGTCATGCATCAAAGTGCAACCGGTTCCAACAGTCGCCACTTCTTCGGACATCATGCACTTAGGATCAGATGCGGCTTCAAGGAGTGAGTACGGCCTCAGAAAGGAGAGGGACTTCTTTGTACTCCTTAATTGTAACACTCAATCTCATTGTATAAGTGAGCGTTTTTGTATCACTTTCATGTGTTTGGATATGAATAAAAGTGACACTTTTCTTTTTGCCTCTTTCTGTGTCTTGAACGTTTTGTTTTAGAAGCAAAAGAATGATTTTGGTGGACCCGCCACTTTGTAAAAGAAAGTGACAGGCGGAGTGCGTACCCCCAGAAAAGTGAACTTTTATCAAGGATTTGGGATTAACTTGATTTAAGATCAGCTGGGGATTTTGATAGAAGCATTGTTTATCGGTGTAATGTTAACCAACAATGCCTCCCAAATGAATTTGATACTCGATTGGGGAGAATATCAATGAAACTAGACTCGTGGGGAATCTAGTAAGATTTTTACCGCTAGAGGTGTGATATTAACTTAACGGTTTAGAAGTAGTCTTGTCAGAAGTGTAATATTCTTGACAAGGACGTGAGTTAGAGGTGTGATATTAACCTAACTCATCAGCATCTCAGTTTTATTTGGGAAAACTGAGGGTGTCACTGTCATAGGTGTGATGTTTAACTTAACAGTGATAGAAATGCTAGAGGTGTAATGTTGAACTTGGCATTAGTCGTCTCGGCTTAAAGAAGTCAAGGAAAGGTCATAGCCATAGGTGTATTGTTGAACTTAGCAATGACTCGGATGCTAGAAGTGTAGTGTTAACTTGACATCGTTCATCTCGGCTTGGACAAGGAAGTCGAGGAAAGGTCATAGCCATAGGTGTATTGTTGAACTTAGCAATGACTCGGATGCTGGAAGTGTAGTGTTAACTTGGCATCGTCCATTTCAGCTTCGACATGGAAGTCTGAAGAAAGGTGACTGTCAGAGGTGTGATATTAACTTGACAGGCACTCGAGTACCGCTTAGAGGTGTAATGTTACTTAAAACAGTAGTTTTGTCAGAGGTTGTGATATTAACTTGACAAGAATTTGCTTGCGATAGGAGCAATTTGAGGACCTGTCATTCTATTGATGAGAATGACAAGTGGAATTTGTGAGGTGCCAGAGGTAGTGTGTAAACCTTGGCAAATTTGAGAGTGTGTTACTCTATGCAGAGTTAACAAGCCAGGTTTGTACTCGACAAAAGAGTATTCATTACCAGAGGTATATAGTGTTAACATGGTAATGATTGCATTTTGTGGTCCTACCATTCTATGGATGAGGAATGATGGTAAGGATTTTTGGAGGGAGAGTGGAATCAAGTCCACTTAGGATTTTTAGCAACCCTCAGCTATCAACGGATTTGAGATGCCTTTACCAACTACCGTTTGAGTTGGCTAGCCATGCTATTCCCCTCAGCATGATGAGTTGTCGAAGACTTATGTTGGACTTAAAAGCCAACATTTTCCTCTATCCTTAGCCGTCGGAGGCGTTGGATGTTTTTGATCAGAGGTGTATTTTTAACTTGATCGGCAGGATTTTTAGCAAACCCTCAGCTATCAACGGATTTGAGGTGCCTTTTACCAACTACCGTTTGAGTTGGGCTAGCCATGCTATTCCCCTCAGGCATGATGATGTTGTCGAGACTTATGTTGGACTTAAAAGCCAACATTTTCCTCTATCTTTAGCCGTTGGAGCGTTGGATGTTTCCGATCAGAGGTGTATTTTTAACTTGGTCGGTGGAAGAAAGCCATCTAGGGATAGTATTTCTTCAGGAATTTGCCATTGATTGGCATCATGAGTGTATCGCCATTTGAGGTTATGAGGCGATATGATCCATTTGAGTAGACTGACTCTACTACAAACGGTCTTCCCATTTGGGTTGAAATTTTCCTTTCGTCTTGTGCGTCATGACCATGGGTCTTCGGACGGCTAAGACGAGGTCGCCTTTCTTGAAAGTTCGGGATTTGACTTTCTTGTTGAAGGCTCTGGTGATACGAGCTTGGTAAAACTCGATTTGTTGTTGGGCCTGCAGACGCTTGTCTCCAAGGCTTCCAATTCTTGGAGTCGCTGTCGATGCTTCTCCTCTGTTGTCATTTCCGCTGTCAAGGCGACGCGAAGAGATGGAATTTGGATTTCCAGTGGAAGGACGGCTTCGCATCCGTACACCAAGGAAAATGGCGTGGCTTTAGTTGGGGTTTCGCACAGTCGTGCGATAGGCCCATAAGCATTCGCCCAACTTATCGTCCCAGTCCCGTTGACTTTTCGAGACGAATTTCTTGAGAAGCTTGCCAATAGTCTTATTGAAAGCTTCTGCGAGGCCGTTAGCGGCGGATAGTATGCCGTTGATGACACACTCTGGATTCTGAACTTGGCGCAGAATTCTCTGAAAAGCCTGGCTGATGAACTGGGGTCCATTGTCATGGACAATCCGCCGAGGCACACCGAAGCGTAAATAACGTGATGTTTCACGAACTTGATCACGTTAGAAGATTTCACCTCTTTCAAAGGGATAGCTTCGGCCCACTTTGAGAAGTAATCGGTTATCGCTAGGATGAACCGATGTCCCTTTGATGATGGTGGGCTGATAGGACAACCACGTCCATCCCCACATTTCGAACGGCCAGGTAGAGGTCGTAGAGTGGAGGTATCCTGGTGCTTGATGATGAAATCGCCATGTATTGACAGGCGTGACATCTTTTGCATAGGCAACAGCATTGGCAACCATCTTGGGCCAGTAGTACCCAATCTTTGGTCCGTTTTGCCAGCTTCGGGCCAGGTTGATGAGCCCACACGTACCATCGTGGGCTTCTTTCAACACTTCGTGGGCTTCTTTTGATGAGAGGCACCGGAGCAGGATCCCATCATGCGATCTACGATACAATTTCGCGAAATCGCATTGTAGTAGAATTTGGAGGCTTTCCTTTGGATGGCAGCCGCCTCCCTGGTGTCTTTGGCAAGATGCCGTATAAGACAAAATCAATGTAGGGAATCGCCAGTCTTTAAGCTCTGGATCGGTCGACACTTCAAGTGTTTCCTTTCCGCGACGATCTCCCGTTGACCTCTGGTAGTCTCCGAGGGACTTTTTGGGCAGTATAGTCGTGGCTATAGACGATATCTTCTCCATTGCTCCGCTGGAAGAGCTAAGGAGGCAGCAAGGGATGCAAGTGCATCTGCATGCGCATTTTGCTTGCGCGGTACATGGTCGATGTAGAAAGTTTGAAAACCTCTCGGCCATGTGGATGTCGCGTTGTAGTAGGGTACTAGATCTTCATGCCTGACCTCATACTCTCCGCGAACTGGCTGACGATGAGTTTGGAGTCACCGTACGCCTCGAGATTTTTTACGCCAATCTCATCGGCGAATTGCATCCCAATCAAAAGAGCGTTGTATTCCGCCACATTATTGGAACAGGGCTCGGTTAACGAGATAGCTCGGGGAATCACGTAATTTTGTGGGGAGACGAGTACCACTCCTACCCCTGCTTACTGTGTGTCCCTTCGAGCTTGCCCTTGATGCACACCGTCGAAGAAAAGTTGCATACTTGACTTTCGAACGACGGTCTGAGCTAGGCAGACTTCGGCGACCTCATCTGGGATCCTCGTAGAGTTTGCTGCCCTGGGATCTGGGTGTTCAGCTAAGAAGTCCGCCACCGCTTGTCCTTAATAGCCTTTTGTGGCAGAAAATGCATCTCATATTGTGATAGCAATATGGCCCATTTTGCCAGCCGCCATTTAGTGAAGAAGGTTTTGTCATAAGTACCCTCGGGGGTTGACTTTGGATATGACATTTATGGTTTGGCCCACCAGATAGTGTCGCATTTTCTGAATGGCGACACCAGTGCCAAGCATTCCTTCTCGATCGGGTTTATACCGATGTTCGGCTCCGATCATCGTTCTACTTAGGTAGTAGATTGCTTGTTCTCGCCCCTGGTCATCATTCTGAGCTAGTAGAGCTCCCAAAGAATGATCCATTGATCGGACGTACACCAGGAAAGGCTTTCCGGATCCGGAGCCGCCAGGACTGGTGGTTGGGTGAGGTAGTGCTTGATCTCCTCAAATGCTTGCTGACAAGCGTCGTCCCAAATGAACGAAACGCCTTCTTCATCAGCTTAGCGAAGGGTTGGCATCTCCCGGAGAGATTTGAAATGAATCTGCGGATGTATGCCAATCGTCCTTGTAATCCTCTGAGCTCCTTTGAGGCTTCTGGGGGTTGCATCTCTTGGATAGCACGGACTTTCTCCGGATCCAAATGGATTCCTGTGAAAGTCACAACAAACCCTAGGAATTTGCCACTGGCTACCCCCAGGAAGGACTTGGTGGGGTTCATCTTCAATTGATGAGCCCGCATGATGTCGAAGACCACCCTCAGGTCTGCTATGTGATCACCTTTAGTGCGGCTTTTCACCGCGATGTCGTCGACATAACATTCCACCGTTTTGCGTATCTGCCGATGGAAAATGGCATTCATGGCCCTTTGGTAGGTTGCCCCCGCATTTTTCAGACCGAAGGGCATGACGGTGTAGCAATATACCCCTAAAGGTGTCCTGAAGGAGGTGTGCTTTTCGTCATCGGGATACATCTTGATTTGATTATATCCTGAGAACCCGTCCATAAAGGACATTCGCTCGAATCCACAAGTATTGTCAATCATGACATCTGTGATTGGTGTTGTGTCTTTGGGGCAGGCCTCGTTTAGATCACGGAAGTCGATGCAGATCCGGATCTTCCCGTTCTTCTTGGCGACGGGGACGATGTTGGCTACCCAGTCGGGATGCTGTTCCTCCCTGATAAAGCCGGAGTCAATAAGCTTCCTGACTTCTGATTGGATTGCCTCCATTATCTCTGGACGGAACCGTCGCTGCTGTTGTTTAACAGGCTTCATGTCCGGATTGATGTTGAGGCGATGCATAGCCACTGGAGGATCAAGTCAGGCATGTCCTCATAATTCCAGGCGAAGACATCTATATACTCTTGTACAAGAGATATTAAATCCTTCTTCTCTAGAGGCGACAGGCCGTCACTTATGAAGATGGGTTTAGGATTGTCTTCATCTCCTAGGTTGACTTGAACAACCTCGTCTTCTGTGGGTGGCTCACGCTGTTCAAAGCGGATGTCCCAAGAGCATTCAAATGTTTGATCCAAGGATCTGTATCGGATTGGATCATTTCTTCATCTTCATCCTCCAGATGGCTTGTCGAAACCATGTTTACTGAAAGCCCTTTGAAGATGTTGCCGCACTGACATCTGATTCCCACGACGACGTGTCTGATGAGCAGTCATGACTTGACAGTCTCTCCGAATCAGAGGCTGATGGCACTGGAGTTGATATATAGCCCAACCCCCGGCGCGTCTGATGATAGTAATCAGGGGTTTTTCCTTTCGGTACAAAGGATCGAAGCAGTGTTCTTCTTCTTTTCCGAAGTTCAATCCTGGCCTGTTGGTTAGATCATACCCCATGCGCTCATCATCTTGAGCGTTCTCGTTCGGTTAATGATCGAACTGAGGGGATTCATCCTCACCTTCCGATTCTTCGTGGGGCATTGGTTCAGACGCGATTCGCCCAAAAAGTATTGGTCTTTGCCTTTTCGTCTGGCTGGAACCATGAATACAGACTCTTGCGCGTCTCCATTTCCTGGTACGTCCCGAAGGATGATTTTATTGGTACATGCAATGATGTCAAAGCATCCATTGCCGACCAGACATCCTCATCTACGTCGGTACTAGTATCCGACGGTATTGAATCAGACTCACACGCAGGAAATACGCGAAATCTAAATCTTCATTAATATACCAACCGCCTGCATCGTCGGTGGTATCAACATCGAGCTTATTAGTGCTCTTTACAATGGGCTCCAACTCCCACAGGCACTCTTCTTTCTCAGGCTCAATGTCAGCTTCATTACCAGAGTCTGGCTCCTCTGGTTGTGGGGTTTCATTAGTCCTCCCCGGATCTGATATAAGAGGGAGTCCGTGAAATAATTTTTCAACACCCTTTAAACGGATGCCTTTCGGCAATCAACGTTCGGACCTGTCCACTCTCGTCAATGTATTTCATGACTTGGTGGAGAGTAGAGGGAACGATGGAATTGCGGTGAATCCATGGTCGTCCCAGCAACAGGTTGTAGGAAGTGTCCGCGTCAATGACGTACACCGTCACTTCTGACTTGAGGCTCCCGATCTGGCATTTGAGCTTGATCTTCCCCATTGGCGGGAGCTGTTGGCATTGAACCCGTAAATAGTCGTCTGGGTAGGGCTCAGACGATGGGTAGGAATGCCTAGAAATTGCATAACCCGGAGGTATGATACTCAGCGCGGACCCTGGGTCTACCTGGATGCGGTTCACCTCGGATGACCCAATATACCCTGTGAAGTATAGGGGTCGGTCATGCTTCCTTTAACCTGCATGTCGTCTGTTGTGAAGGTGATGCAGGGAGCATTTGGGGAGGTGTGGAGGCAATCCTCTACATCTTCCTCCCTTGGCACGCAGGTCATAAAGACCTCAGCATTGGCCAAAGCTTCTTGTAGAGCCTCTCTGGTTGACTTTGATAGCCTCAGGAGCTCATACAAGGTAATGTGTGCCGGGATGTTGGCTAATTGAGCCAAGACATCAAAACTGTAAGGTGTCGAGGATCCTTCCGTTACACCTTTCGCAAGAACTCGAGAAACCGAGTTTCTTTCTGTTTCTCCCCCAGGCTGTTTAGAGGAGGGCTTGGCTGGTTCCACGGCTGGTTGCGGAGAAGCCGCTGCTGTCTCGCCGTACTGCTTCAAGTATGCCTGTCCTGAACGGGTCCCCGCCGTAGGTTGGCTGGGCTCTGCGGCCAGGACTATTGTTTCCTCTTCTGAGTCAGTCAGCGAGGGAACATCAGTGTCCGCTTCTCGAGAGGAGGCGCATATCACATGCAAGATGAAGCCTTCCCTTTGCCTTTGGACTTCCTGTTGGTCACAGTCATCCATTGTTGCTCGTCGACGAGGTCAGGGTGGACCCACATGATTTCCCCTCGAGGTGTAGGGACGGGTACCAAGCCTTTCTCCTGCTGCTGATGAGGGTCTGTGTTGACCACCCTCAGTTCACCTTTCGGGACAGAGATCACCCCACGGGTGTCGGGGGTCGTGTCCCAAATGGAGAATCGACGTCATGTTGGCCGTCATCTTCTCTGCTCCGGTCGGAGTTTTAATACCTCCGCGTCAATCAGAGCTTGAAGGATGTCCTTAAAGACGTAGCAGCTTTTGGTAGGATGACCGAGCATCCTGTGGTATAAGCAGTAGGTGGGATTGTCGGTCTTGCCGACTTCCTCCGGGCGCCTAATTTCAGGGAGCTTCAGTCGATTGCTCTTGTTGAGTAGCTTGAAGAGCGAATCGACGTGTTTCTCCTTGAAGGAATACTGCTTGTTGGGGCGTGGCTGGCTTGAAGAGCCACTTGCCCTGCCTGTTTGAGGTTTGGTGGGAGATTTGGTCTCCGTCGCCAAATTATCCTTCCGCTTCGTCTGGAGGGAGGTGTCTGGTGCACGCCTTGTCGACCTCTCTGGCCTGGGCTTGCCTTCTTCCGCTCTGACGCGGGCGACAATCTCCTCAGCCTGTTCACCTTGCTGGACTAATTGTTTCCAGGTACGGCTTTCAGCAACTCCTATTTGAGCAAGGAGTGAGGTTTGGAGATTATGGCGACATGTTTCCACCAGGGTGGCCTGGGTCATGCCGCTTGGACATCGGAGTGCCATGTTCCGAAATCTTTCTACGAAAGACTTGACGGACTCTCCCTTTCGCTGTTTTGTAGCTAAAAGGGTAGGCATTGTGACCTCCGAATCATCTTCGAAGAAGCATGTCAGAAACAACTTCTCCAAGTCGCCCCAGTTCTTGATTGAACCTTCTGGAGCTTCATGAACCATTCAAAGGCCAACCCTTTCAGGTGCCCGATGAACAGTCGCGCCAGGATGGCATCGTTATCTACCACATTCCCGGTCTGGGATTTGAAGTAGTAGATGTGCTGGTTAGGTGACCCCTTCCCGTCAAATGCTTGGAGAGTTGGAGCCTTGAACTTAGGAGGGTACGGGACTAAGTCCCACTCGGCCGGATAGGGCCGGACTACTCCAGCTTCTTGGAGGCCTTTACGGTTGGTAAGGGCCTCGAGGCGCTGCTCCCAGTTGACTCATTCTTTTAGCATGAGCCTTTCCCGGGGTCTGGTCGTTCTTGCCTGCGACGAGGGCTTGGACACATCCGAGGTAGATCGTCGTGTCTCGTCAGAAGATTCGGAGGGTGGTCTTCCTCCCTTTCTCCCTTTCCCCTTCGGTCGTCTAGGAGGAGATCTCGCTCTTTCTTCAAGTAATTTCTCAAGCATATGCTTGAGGGAGTCAATGGATCTCTGTTGAGAGGCGATTATATCCATCTGGTGCTTCTGCGTCTGCTCTAAACGCCTGGTCGTCTCCTCAGGAGTGTCGGCCATGTAGGCGGAAGCCTCCTTCTCGACGGAAGAGTTTGAAGCCTGCGACTCCACTATAGCGGAGTGAGAACTACCCATTCTAATGCCGCGGGCTAAGGCATTATAGTCAATTGGGGGAATGGCCCCTGTCCGGGTGCGAGTGTGTTGATACACCCCCTCCGGTTCAGAGTCAGATTCCTCTGAGTTGACCATTAGTTGTTTTCCCTTACTTCTGCTAGTCATGTTTGCAGTAAGCTCCGGGTATTCAACATCTGAGAAGGTTCTCCTCCTGTGGGAGCGTCTTCTTTTGGCTGACGGGGGAATCAGGGTCAGCTGTCTAATTAAAGACGGCTGGTGCACGCCTGACTCGCAATGGCATCCAGAGAGCATCTGGATGAGCTGTTGACAGCAGCATGGAGAAGTGGTCTGATTGGCACTCCTTTTCCTTGTCAAATAATCCCTCAAATCTGTGGGAGGGGGATTAAAGAGACTGGTCTCGCAACGTGGACGACGGGAGACAGTCATGTGCTGTTCAGCCTGGACACCGGTTTCAGAAGCGCGGCTGTTGCGTCGCGGCTGCGTCACGCGCATCTGGCGTCTCTGTTGATATGAGACGCGACTTTCGCGTTGCTGTCTGCTGCGTTGGAGCAGAGAGACTTGGAGAGAGTGGGCTGCTGGGGCCCACGCCTATGGGCGCGTGCTTCCTGCGTTTGACAAGACGCAGAAGCTTCGCTTTGGCGTTTGGCAAGTTGGTCTCCAGAAGGCCCAACTTGGGGAGTCTCGCGTTTGGGTCGCCAAACGCGGATCTCTCGCACTGGACGAGGTGCGGGCAAGGCATCGGATCGTACGCTGCGTTCAACCCCAGTCAGAAAACCAACGGTTTCGACCGAGTGTTTACGCGCGCGTCTTCTCTGTCGACGTTCGGCATTCCGATTGCGCCGTGGAGGAAGAGAGAAGCCAACAACTTCCTGGTTTGTAGAACCAGGGGTGTTTGCCACGCGGGTCTCCTGAGAGACGCTGACGCGGGCGTTCTGTGCGACACCGGTCGATCGCACCAGTAGATGTGCCGGGGACCACGCGGGCCTTCAGAGAGGCGTTGGCGCGTGTGTTCTGCGCGACGCGGTTGATCGCAGCAGAGGAGTCTGAGGTTACGCGGGCCTTCTGGGAGGCGTCGGCGCGTGAACCAAACTTGGCACAGTGGGCAGCAGGAGCACCCGACAGAGCCTCAGATTGGGCTTCAGGGAGCTGTCCACTTGAGACCCTGCGGCAGACGCGGGTCTTTGGGCTCTTGGAGCCAGAAGAGAGGAACTCTTCATACTTCGCCTGGTCGAACTCGACGACGAGGGATTCGACCATTTTCCCCTTACGGAGAACGTCATCTTGCACCACGGTGCGCTCGTCAGTAACGAAGGTATTCCCCAGCGGAGTCGCCATCTCTTGTAGGGGCCGAAAGTCTGGTGGTCGGAGAAAGTGGTTTTAGCTGTAAAAGATTTCCTTGATTCAAGCGAAACGATTACAACCAAAAGAACTACTCTTCCCTCTTTTCCAGTTACAAGGGAGGGAGGATGTCTGAATCTTCCCTTTGTTTAAAGCTGGGTTCTTCGTGTGGCGATGGAGAGTGAATCTTGTTCTCCGTTGACCAGATGACCGTCCTGGACCGTCGGGGGTCTTCTCTTCGGTCGGTAGAAAGAGTAACTCAGCTCCGTCTACCAAAACTCTCAAAGAGGAGGTAGGCGAAGAGCGGCTAGTACTCAGTAAGCTCGCTGAAGAGTCGTGCTTCCCTCTTGATGATCCTCTTGCCTGGATTGATTTTGATGATGCCTTATCTCAAAGCTCTCTCCCTTCAAAACTCCGATCTTCTCCAAAACTTCCCTCTTCATAGCAAACCAGGCTATTTATAGGGGTCTCAGGGGGTGAAGGTGCCTCCTGAAAACGCTCCCGAATGAGGGGCCACTACCCGCTACATGCGCGGTGACTGGCCCCGCAATCAGGACAGTTGCAACTGAGACGCGGGCGTTGGGCCAAACGCGCCTTGAAGTTTGAGACGCGGGCGTCGAGCCAAACGCGCCTTGAAGTTTGAGACGCGGGCTTCGGGCCTTCACGTCTGGATGCTGAGGCGCGGGCGTCGGGCCGACGCGCCTTGATGCTGAGACGCGGGCTTCGGGCCGACGTGTCTGAACGTTGAGACGCGGGTGTAGAGCCAACGCGTCTTAATGCTGAGACGCGAGCATAGAGCCAACGCGTCTTAATGCTGAGACGCGAGCATCGATTCCTCGCGTCTAGAGCTTGAGACTCTGCTTCCTAAATGGCTGGTCTGTTAGTCATTTTTAGACAGCCTACAGAAGCATGGGAAATCCTTGCTACCATCTACAAAGGAGTCGAGCGGGTGAAGCGAATTTGCCTTCAAACTTTGAGGGGCGATCTTGAAGCCGCTCAAATGAAAGATGAAGAGAAAATCTCCAATTATTATTCACGATTACTTCTAATTGTGAATAAAATGAGGAGAAATGGAGAGAAGATGGAGGACATCCGAGTGATGGAGAAATTGCTGCGATCCCTCACATCAAAGTTTGAGCACGTGGTGGCGGCAATTGAGGAGTCTAAGAATTTGGAGGAGAATTTGGAGGAGATCTCAATAGAGGAGCTTTTGGGATCCCCCCAAGTTCATGAGCAACGCATGCATAAGAAGACTGGTTTCATAGTCTTGGAACAAGCATTAGAGTCAAAGCTGACTCAAAATGATCGTGGCTCACATAGTAGAGGTCGTGGTTGTGGTAGAGGTAGGGGACGTGGTCCCTGTTGGCCCAAAAGCCCATCACTCTAGTTTTGATGATGATCAACTCATGTGGTTATAGTACTAATGATCTTGTGTTTAATTTAGTGACAGATTTATGATCAAGATCTTAGTAGGTGCATAGCTTCAACAAAGGATTTAAAGTCAAATTTTGGAGCTAGCACGGTTCGATCCAAGAGCCATTGGATCGTGTTTGGACCAAGTCAAGAAGATGAGAAGGCTTCAAGTGAAGACTTTAGAAGATGAAGACTTGTGTCTAGGTTTGTTTTTATAAGATTTTATTTTTAGATAAAATGTAAAGGATAGAATAGTTGGTGGATTGCTCAAGTACATATACACACACACTCTTGATAGTTTTGTCTTTACAAAAGATTTTCTATTTTAGAAAATACATGTTTGGATTTTGGTTTTCAAGTTTACATATCTTTTATCCAAAATCATGTTTAGTGCATAATGTCAAAAACATAGATATTTCACTATGTTTGTGTAGTGGATCATATTCATACACCATATGCTTTCAAAGTTGTTTAAATATCTTATTTTTGTATTTGGAGATGTTTTGAAAAAACAAAGTTTGGAAAAATAAGTTTTGGAAAATACAGTTTTCATTTGAGCCAATATTTCCAACTTACAAAAATAGTCCAAATCATTTGTAACATGCCTTGATTTTGTGCAAGCATGTTATTTATCAAAGTATATTGGTAAAACTATTTTTGTAGATTTTCAGTATTTTATGGGATTTTATTTGAATCAAAAGACCAAGTTTTTAATCCCTGAATTTTTGTTTCCTGGCTTCAGCCGGTCGACTGGGACGGTCGACCGCAGCTTGAAGTCGGCCGACCGTCACGGTCGACCGACGTGCACAGACGTGCACGCTAGTTCTGGCAGGAGGCCGGTCGACCGACCCGGTCGACCGTCCAGAGAGCTCTGCTCTCTGGAAAGGCCCCGGCCGACCGGACGGTCGACCGGACAGAGAGACTTGCTCTCTATATCCTGGCCTCGGTCGACCGACCGATCGACCGAACCGGTCGACCGATGGCTCAACGGTCTGAAATATGACCGTTGACCGTTGGCCGGTCGACCGGGCGGTCGACCGGCAGCTCTGTCAGGCCTCCAACGGCTAGTTTTTCCAGCCCTATAAATTGGGGCATTTGGGGGCTGTTTTGACGAAGATTTTTGGAGAGTTTTTAAGCCAGTTTTTCCTATTCTTTTAAGAGTTTTTCTCCACAAAATTTAGAGCCAATACTTCCAATTAAAAGGAGAGTTTATCAAGAGTGTTAAAAAGAGATTTTCTTGAGTTTTCCTCCACCATTCTCATCCTTGTTTTCTCACACAAACACTTGAGCAACCCATTGATTATTCATCTTATAGGAGTGTTGTAGTGAGATTGTTTTAGGTGATCAAAGTGTTGTGATCACCAAAGACTTCTTTCTTATTTCTTGAGGAGGCGGACGAGTGCGTTCGCGGTTGTTTCGAGTTCGTGTACGAACTCCTTGTTTGAGGTGCGGCCTCGGCGAACCGGTGGGCTTGCAGTGTGTACGGACTAGGGAGTCCGAGAGTTGTAGGTGTTGCGGCACCGAGTGATCCGGTGGGATCGATTATAGTGGAAATCCTTCGTGTGTCGAAGGCGGGGATGTAGAGCAAGTGTGCTCGAACCTCGAAACAAATCCATTGTGTTTGCGATTGCTCACTCTCTCTCTCTATCTCTTGTTTATATCTTGCATGCTATTATTGTGCTTATCTTTACATGCTTGATATTCATATTGTGCTTTATTGATATACATGCTTGGTTTGTTTGCTAACACTTATATTTAACCAAGAGAGCCAACGCGGCACCTCAACCCTTATCTAGGGAATCTAGAGGAGTTAGTCCAGAGCCCTTCACGGGAAATTCGGCTACACTCTTGTGTTATACGTGGTGTTTAGTTTAAATAGTTTTTTTAGGTCATAATAGTTTTTACTTCCGCATTATTTGGCATTAAGTGACCATTAGATTAGCCATCACCTATTCACCCCCCTCTAGGTGATCTTTCAATTGGTATCAGAGCCAAGTGTTCTGAATTTGGGTCTCACAACCTAGAGTTAAAGATCCTCATTTTTTAGGCTAATCACAATATTTGTACACACACCATGGATTTCACGTTACCACCCATGTTTGACATTCTTAACATCCAAATTTGAAGGTTAAGATGTCTTTGTACCTCAAGGCCCTAGGCATTCATGTTTATCTTGCTACCATCAATGATTCATATGTTAATAATAGCAAGTATATTGAGGCTAACTCAAAAGCCATTCATGCTTTGAAAAGTACCCTAAATGATGATTATTTATCTAGGGTTTCTAATATTGATTCGGCTTTTGTAGCTTGGAACACCCTCACCTCCCTTGGCGAAATGAACAATACTATGCGGGGAGCGATCGAATGTTGAAAGTGACGTCTCCAACAAGTGCTATATGGTCCAAGGATAACCCCCTTGAGGTAACTACCGAATCTGAGGTAGATGAAAATGACATATCATATGATGAACTTACTTCATTTTGTCAACTACTCCTTGAAAAATATGACATGCTTAAGAAAGATAACAAGAAAATGAAAAAGAATTTTCATTACATGAATAAAGAAAATGATTCTTTAAAAATAAAATTGCATGTTTAGAAAAAGAAAAAGAAGATTTGAAAAAAGAGAATGTTTCCTTAATGTCCAAATTAAGTGATCTTTGTGAAGGAAACACATCTTTGAAAAATAAAATTGTTTTGGTGGAAAAACAAAAGGAAGTTGCTTTTCAAGAAAACAACTCCTTGAAAAGAAAAATTTTTGAAAAAGAAAAAGAATTTGTTTCTAAAAGAACAAGAAAAATAGTTTTATATCTCATCATGCTTTACATGCCACCACAAATGAGATAAATATTTTGAAAAATAAAATAAATTGTTTGAGCTCAACTTTGAGCAAATGTGCATTTAATCATTCTAGGTTGGAGTCTATGTTTTCAAAGAAACAAACTCCACATGTTCATGTACATCATCATCATGCATATGCTTATGTTGCACGCCATGATCATACACATACACATAAGCATCCTAAGGTATACAAGTGTACACATTGTGGCCGCAAAGGCCATTTAGCAAATTTTGTTTTGATAAGTTGCATGTTTTAAATTTTGCTAAAAATGAAAATGTTTGGGTGCCTTACAAAGCTAACCCCCAAGGACCCAAGAAAAAATGGGTACCAAAACCCCTACCGTATGTTTTTGATGTAGGTGAGGGCTCTCACAAGACGTGAGAGATTTGGTGCCTTGGTAGTGGTTGCATGTACTAGAAGGACATACATTTGATGCACCGCTATCAAGGAGTTTTGGTGGAAAGGCCACCATGTTTGGAGATTAGAACATAGTTCCTTAGTTGGTAACTATTTCTAAACTCTTATTTTATTTACATGCTTATTCATTTTTGACATCATATAGCATGTTCATTTGTTTTATGTGCTTCATGTGGTAAATACTAGTTTAAATGTAGTTTTTATCAAACTTAGATTTATACATGTACAAGTAGTGAGCAACAATTGATTCATATATGTTTGCACTTCATGCTCATTTGTACCCACTATATACACATGTATAGCCTAGTTTTGATGATTCTTTCATTTATACTTGTTTTATCAATTTTCATGTTTTACTTCATGTATATGTAATTTTTATTCAAATCTAATAAATATACATGTATATCCTTTTTGAGTCTCTTGCCTTCATGCAAATACTATTACTAGACTCGTTTTATGTTTGGGATATGTATGCATATTGTTAGATTTAGATAAATCATACATATACCTAGAAGTTTGTTTTGTTTTAATAATAAAATGAATAATTGTTTTGATCATTTTGAGCTTCATTGACTATTTTCATGAAAATGCTAGTTACATGATTTTTGAACACTCACACCTTATTTGTTTATTCATGACTTTATTTCATGATTATTTTTGAGCTTTATGGACCATGAGTGCTTAAATTTTTGCGTATTTGGTATGATTCATGATAACCATATGATTTGGTTTCATGTTTTTGAAGGATCTTTAACTAGTTTAAAAAAATTAAAAAAAATAATTTAACTAGTTATTTATTCTTCAACGTTTATGAGATATACACATGATCCTATTATTGTTTCAATTGGTATCATTGAATCATTTCAATTGGTATCAATTTGACTCTATTTTTGTATATACTCATATTTTTTTTCTTATATATGTATGTATCAATTTCATTTGTATACTCATTTTTCATACATATATATGAGTTACTTGTGCTTGAGTTAAAATTGTTTTACATGCTTAAAACACAAAGTTGTTTATGATAAGAAAATAAAATTTTAAGAAGGATTCTCAAGATTTGTTTTATTGAGAAAATTCAAAATTTTGTTTTATAAGAAAAATCAAAATTTTGATTTGTATTGCCTATATGCAAGGAGAGCTTAACATCTCTTCTACATATAGATTCATGTTGAGTGTATTGTATATTGAGAAGCTTGACAACTCTTCTCTATGTGATACACGTGTGTAGGGGGAGCTTCACTCTCCTCTTATGCATTACATATTATACGTTATGTGAATTAGGGCTTGTCATCCCTCTTTCATGTAATGTATATGTGTAAGGAAGTTACTTTACCGTCTTCCTCTTCATGAATGTATATCGCATATAACCTTTTATTGACTTATTTGTTTACACCCCTTATTGGTCTCTTTGTTTATGACAAAAAGGGGGAGAAAAATTTGTTGATTGTGTTTTTACCCCTTTATTGATGATTGACAAAAAGGGGGAGAAAGTTTTTAGATTTATATGCATGTTTTGTGAAAAAGATTGTTTATGCATATATGTTTTGTTTTGCAAATAGGAGAAAAAGAATTTGTTTTGTTTTATGCTTGATTAGCATGTTTACTCTACATTTGCATACATGTTTATGTGCCTCATTGCATATTTATTTTGTTTATTTGTTATGCATGAGTTAAGGGGGAGCTTCTTTGGAGCTTTACTTTAATCCATGCATATATAACTTCATGAGTTTTGTCATCATCAAAAAGGGGGAGATTGTTGGCCCGAAGGCCCATCATTCTAGTTTTGATGATGATCAACTCATGTAGTTATAGTCCTAATGATCTTGTGTTTAATTAGTGAAAGATTTATGATCAAGATCTTAGTAGGTGCATAGCTTCAACAAAGGATTTAAAGTCAAGTTTTGGAGCTAGCACGGTTTGATCCAAGAGCCATTGGATCGTGTTTGGACCAAGTCAAGAAGATGAGAAGGCTTCAAGTGAAGACTTCAAGAAGATGAAGACTTGTGTCTAGGTTTGTTTTTATAAGATTTTATTTTTAGATAAAATGTAAAGATAAAATAGTTGGTGGATTGCTCAAGTACATATACACACACATTCTTGATAGTTTTGTTTTTACAAAAGATTTTCTATTTTAGAAATACATGTTTGGATTTTGGTTTTCAAGTTTACATATCTTTTATCCAAAATCATGTTTAGTGCATAATGTCAAAAACATAGATATTTCACCATGTTTGTGTAGTGGATCATATCCATACACCATATGCTTTCAAAGTTGTTTAAATATCTTGTTTTTGTTTTGGAGATGTTTTGGAAAAACAAAGTTTGGAAAAATAAGTTTTGAAAAATACAGTTTTCATTTGAGCCAAATATTTCAACTTACAAAAATAGTCCAAATCATTTGTAACATGCCTTGATTTTGTGCAAGTATGTTTGTTTATCAAAGTATATTGGTAAAACTATTTTTGTAGATTTTTCAGTATTTTATGGGATTTTATTTGAATCAAAAAGACCAAGTTTTTAATCCCTGAATTTTTGTTTCCTGGCTTCAGCCGGTCGACTGGGACGGTCGACCGCAGCTTGAAGTCGGCCGACCGTCACGGTCGGCGACGTGCACAGATGTGCACGCCAGTTCTGGCAGGAGGCCGGTCGACCGACCCTGTCGACCGTCCAGAGAGCTCTGCTCTCTGGAAAGTGTAAATCACCTAGAGGGGGGGTGAATAGGTGATAATGCAAATCTATAAACTAAATGCGCTAAATGCGGAAGCTTAAACAAATTTTGCAACACACTTAGTACAACACACAAGTGTAGCCGAATTTCCCGTGAAGGGCTCTGGACTAACTCCTCTTGATTCCCCTAAATATGGGTTGAGGTGCTATATGAAGCTCTTGTGGTTACGTACAAGTGAGGCACACACACAAACAAGCCAAGCATATAAGGATGATAAGCAATATGAAATATGCAAGGCACAAATGCAAGCAAGTATGAATGATATGATAATATGAATAATGTTATGCACAACACAAATAAAGAGAGAGGGTTAAGAGACAATGGATCAAACGCTAACAACAAGATATGTTTCGAGGTTCGAGCCCCTAACTCTACATCCCCGCCTTCACCGAGAAGGATTTCCAATCCACTATTTTCCACCGAGGGAACCTCCACCGAGGAGGATTTGTTACAACAAAGGGAGTATCGAACTCCTCTCTCAAACACCGCTTCACAACCGAGGGGTAGGCCCGTAGCCAAACAACCACAAACACCTCTACCGAAGAGGGTTTACAAACCAATCTCCACCTCTCACTAGAGGGAGTAAACCACAAGCCTCAACCTCTACCAAAGAGGGAGCAAACAAATACAAGGAGGGTTTTTTTTATAACAAGTGGTTTCTTCCAACCACAAACAATCTCTCTTTTCCACTAAACAAAAGATCCTATAGAATAGGATATATGAAAAGGCTCAGTGTGGAAATACTAGGTGTTTAGAAATAAGAACTCAAAGAAAAATACTTGGGAAAACTCTTGTAAAAGATAGAAATGAAAACCCATACAAATCTCCCAAATTTCTATTTTTTTTGATTTTCCAAACCCTAAAACACAAACCCAAATTGGAAGTTTAAAGCCCAAAAAATACTTTTGAAAACTTGTTTAAAACACTTGTATATCAGAGAAATTTTAGCTCTTGAAATCTTAATTAAAACCCCTAAGAAATGGGGTATATATAGGCCAAAACAGAAACTAACCGTTAGGCTGATCTGGCAGCCTGACAGGCTAGCGGTCGGCCGGCCCGCCGACCGCCAACGGTCAGAAATGTGACCGTTGGGGCAACCCGGTCGACCGCACGGCCGACCGCCCAGATACAGAGAGCAAAGCTCTCTGGTCGGTCGGCCGCCCGGCCGACCGTCCCTGTGACTGCCAAACGTGCACAAGCCTGTGCACGTCGGTCGACCGCAAGGGTCGACCGGCCTTTGGTGCGGTCGACCCGTGCGTCAACCGACCTGGCCTGTCAGCCACAGTCCTGAGTCAGAAACACATGTTAAAATATTTCTAAAAAATCTTTTAAGTCTTGTAAAAATACCCAAAAATAGTTTTATCATTTTGCATTGATATATAAACATGTGATAAAAAGTTTAGCTCAAATATCAAGCATATGAAACTATTTTTGTGTTTAAACATTTTTACCAAAAACCAAAACTTGTATTTTATCAAACTTGTATTTTTCAATACATGAATAGGATAGTCAAAATAAGTTTGTATAAGAAGTTTAAGCATGCTTGTATAACTAGAATACATCTATTATACATATAAACTATGTAAACTTGTTTTGATCAACTATTCATGAAAACACATATAGGTTAAACTAAAAACCGAAAAATCATAAAACGTGTGTGTTGTGCACTTGAGCATATCAACTATACTTATCTTTACACATGGATCAAAAACACACTAAACTATGGATACCTAAGTCTTCTTGACAATCTTCCATCTTCAAGTCGACTCGGTCCAAACACTGTGATCCAACGAGCATGGCTATATATCATCTGACGCTCGGGCTCGGGAATCACTAAGTGAAGGCTTCCAAACTCTTCTTTTTGAAGCAATCACCAACTAATATCTTGCTCAATGATCTGAAACTAAAATCACAAGATTATTAGTAAACATAACTACATGAGTTAATCATCATCAAAACTAGAGAGGAAGGCCTCCGGGCCAACAATCTCCCCCTTTTTGATGATGACAAAACTCATGGAGTTATATATGCATGGATTAAAGTTAAGCTTCAAAGAAGCTCCCCCTTAACTCATGCATAAACAAATAAACATATTAATATGCAATAAAGGCTCTTAAACATGAATGCATAGATATGCATAAACAATAAAATGTTCTAGATACCAATGAAATGTTCAAAACAAAGCATGCTCTAGATACCAATTAAAATTAAACTAAATTAAACTTATATATGCAAAACATAAATATGCATATATAAACCAATCTTTCTCCCCTTTTTGTCACTCATCAACAAAGGGGTAAAAATCAAAATAAAACAAAATCTTCTCCCCCTATTTAATACAAAGAAACAATCATCAATAAGGGTAAATAAAGACAATGTTCTCCCCTTTTTGTCTAAAACAAAAACAAAACCAAATAGGGGTGACAATCAATTAAGGTATCAATTAAAAATATGTCAAAGTAGTATCTTGATACCAATTGAAAGTAAACATAGATCAATCAATAAATGATATATGCTATATACATTCATGAAGAGGAAGATGTGAAGCTTCCCTACATAGATACATTACATGAAGGAGGGATGACAAGCCCTAATTCACATAACATACACTATGCAATGCATAAGAGGAGATGTGAAGCTCTCCCTACACACGTGTACCACATAAAGAAGAGATTGTCAAGCTCTTCAATACAAGATACACTCAACATGAATCTATATGTAGAAGAGATGTTAAGCTCTCCTTGCATATAGGCAATACAAATCAAAACTTTTGTATTTATTTTCTTTAAACAAAAATTTTGAGATACCAATTTAAAACATTCAAATAAACATCTTGATATGAAAAGAGAGTAATTTTTCTTTTTAAGTATATGATATCAATTTCAAATTTTTATGTTCTATCATAAAGCAAGGGAGTGGAAATACAAATACCAATTGTAATATGAAAATCGAATTTTCTCCCCCTTTATGAAATACCAACAAAAATAATGCGTAGGCTTGAAATGAGATACCAATTGAAAAGCAATTGAAAACTAATCATTGAAACAAAATTGAAGCTCAAGCTTAGCATAAACACAAACATATATATGTATGAAAAATAGATACCAATCGAAATTGATATTCTTGGAATTGAAAAACATACATACATATAAACATATATGAGTATACAAAAATGTCAATATTGATACCAATTGAAAGAATTTCAATGATACCAATTGAAACAACAATAATGATCAAGTGTATACATCATATAACTACCACCCAACCATGTTCAAGTTAAAATGATTTTCAATATAAGGCATACATGAGCATGATCTCCCATCCAACCGCCCTTGGATGGTAGGGGTTTTCAAAAATAGATTTGAAAAATAAGCTTTATTTGAAAAACTCTACCAAAATGAAGAATACTAACTAGTTAAATGGAAAACTTGTTAACTAGTACGAAATCCTTCAAGTAAGGAATAAAATAAAATTATTTTTCATGAAATAAGAAATCCACATGATATCAAAACACTCAAGTCAATTAAGCATAAATATGACTCATGAAAACAAAATATGAGTAAACAATAAATGTGAGTGTACAAATAAGATGTGAAGATCATAATCATGAAAAATATTCAATTAAGCTCAATATTCCTTGAAACATGAAAATCATCAAAAACTTATTTAATCTTCAAGGTATATGTATGTCCTAAACATACTAAAGTATACATACATATCCAAACACAACGAGTCCACAAAGATATATGCATGAAGGCACGTGGCTCAAAAAGGATGTATATGTATAAACAATAATTTGGATAAAATGGACATATACATGAAGTTAAATGGAAACATGAAAAACTAATTTTCATTAAAACAAATTTTATTTCAAGGTATATGTATGATTTGTCAACACAAGAAGTATACATACATATCCCTAAACACAATTGAGTCCATATATAGATTTGCATGAAAGGCAAATGACTCAAGGAGTATACATGTATATCTTAAAGTTTGGCAAAATAGACATATACATGAAATGAAAACACATGATCATAAAACAAAACCAAAATGGGAATACAAGTTTAAAATGCATGGATCATCAAAACTAGACTATACTAGCACATCTAATAGGTTCAAATAAGCATTCAAGCTCAAACATTTATAGATTTATTTGTGGCCCACTATATGAACAAATATATACCTAGTCTTAATGAAAACTAACATTTAAACATATATTCAAATCATGAAGCATCAAAATAAGATATAATCAACATGAAAATATAAACATGATTATTATGAAAATTCACATGTTATTAAACCTATGATAAACATGATAGCTAAACAAATGGTGAGAACACAAAATAATAGTCCATATTAAACATGGGTGTCTCAAATACTATACATGTATATCAAGAGTCTAATAATCATGGCATTTATAAAATAATCTATAAACAACAAACCATGCTATAAATAATGAACATGAAAAAAAACATACAAACATAAATAAGGAGTAAGAGACCGTTACCAAAACCTATGAGGCAACTCTCCATGACTCCAAAACATGGTGGTCCTATCCACCAAACCTTCCCTTGAAAGTGATGCATCTAAATAATCTCCTTTAAGTACGGAACGTATCCACTCCAAGGTACCGCTACTCTCACGTCATGCGAGAGCCCACACCTACATCATAAGCAAGAGGGGTGGTCTTTGGTAACCACAACTTTTTGGGTCCAGGGGGGTTAGTATCATTCCTAACCCAAACAAATTTATTTGCTAAATTAGAAACATGTATACGATCATAGCAAAATTTAGCAAGGTGGCCCTTACGTCCACAATGTGTACAAGTGTACACATGAGCATACATAGTGTGATGGTGTCCATGAGGAGCATGTGTATGCCGTGAAGGGTGTGCATGAAAAGATGGAACTGGTTTCTTTTGAAACAAAGTTTCCAAACGTGTATGGCTCTTGACACATTGGCTCAAGGTGGAGCCCAAACAAACAATACTCTTCTTTAAAACATTTATATCATTTTTAATTAAAGAAGAAGTGGGGCATGCAAGGGATGAACTAGGTGAAGCTATCCTAACATGGCAAACAAGAGAAACAATATCATTTTTCAAAGATATTTTTATTTAAACAAATTTCTAATTCTTTTGAAATAAAATCAATTTTTGTTTTCAAAGATTCATTTCTTTTACAACAAAATTAACTTTTGAAGATAAAAACTCATTTTTTCTTCAACACATCATCACAATCATTTTTAGATTTCAACAATTCATTTTCTTTTAAAATAAGATTAAGTTGAGATCTAAGTGAGTCACATTCACTAGAAACCTCTTCCTTCTCTTGCAAAACAATCTCAATTTTAGATGACAAATTTTTCTTTTCTTCTTTTAAAACAAGATTTTCATTTTTCAATATTTTGTATTTAGAAATCAAATTTTCACAATTTCTAGCAAGTTCATCATTCATAGCTTGTGCCTCTAGACATTCATTGCAATATGAATTAGAACTAGTATCTAGTTGAGTGTCCGAGTGTACCTCAAGGGAGTCATTCCCTTGGACCATGAAGCAATGTTCTTCGGACTCATCTCTTCTAGATCTTCTCTTCTTTTCGATAATCTTTGGTAGCTCGGGAGAAATCAAAATACTCCAAACTGCAAAAGCTGAATCATAGTGAGCAAACACATGTAAATAATCTTTATGAAGTGATGCTCTAAATGCTTCTAGGGCTATTGCATTGGCCTCTATATGCTTGCTATCACTAAGGAAGGATTCCTTGGTAATGGCAAGGTGAACTTTATATCCTAGGGCTTTTAAATGACAACTCATCTTAACCTTCCAAATCTCAAGTCTAGAAATGTCAAACATAGGAGGGCTATCCATGAGTGCAACCTATATGTGTGCAAACAAACAAATGTGCAAATACAAATAGTAGATTAGCAAACAAAGGATCTCACTCCTAGGATGTTAAGCCTAAGTATCAGGAGCGTAGGCTCTGATACCAATTGTAAATCACCTAGAGGGGGGTGAATAGGTGATAATGCTAATCTATAAACTAAATGCGCTAAATGCGGAAGCTTAAATAAATTTTGCAACACACTTAGTATAACACACAAGTGTAGCCGAATTCCCCGTGAAGGGCTCTGGACTAACTCCTCTTGATTCCCCTAGATATGGGTTGAGGTGCTATATGAAGCTCTTGTGGTTAAATACAAGTGAGGCACACACACAAACAAGCCAAGCATATAAGGATGATAAGCAATACGAAATATGCAAGGCACAAATACAAGCAAGTATGAATGATATGGCAATATTAATAATGCTATGCACAACACAAATAAAGAGAGAGGGTTAAGAGACAATGGATCAAACGCTAACAACAAGATATGTTTCGAGGTTCGAGCCCCTAGCTCTACATCCCGCCTTCACCGAGAAGGATTTCCAATCCACTATCTCCACCGAGGGAACCTCCGCCGAGGAGGATTTATTACAACAAAGGGAGTATCGAACTCCTCTCTCAAACACCGCCTCACAACCGAGGGGTAGGCCCGTAGCCAAACAACCACAAACACCTCTATCGAAGAGGGTTTACAAACCAATCTCCACCTCTCACTAGAGGGAGCAAACCACAAGCCTCAACCTCTACCAAAGAGGGAGCAAACAAATACAAGGAGGGTTTTTACAACAAGTGGTTTCTTCCAACCACAAACAATCTCTCTTTTCCACTAAACAAAAGATCCTATAGAATAGGATAGATGATAAGGCTCAAGTGTGAAAATACTAGGTGTTTGGAAAACAAGAACTCAAAGAAAAACACTTGGAAAAACTCTTGTAAAAGATAGAAATGAAAACCAATACAAATCTCCCAAATTTCTATTTTTTTGATTTTCCCAAACCCTAAAACACAAACCCAAATTGGAAGTTTAAAGCCCAAAAAATACTTTTGAAAACTTGTTTAAAACACTTGTATATCAGAGAAATTTTGGCTCTTGAAATCTTAGTTAAAACCCCTAAGAAATGGGGTATATATAGGCCAAAACAGAAACTAACCGTTAGGCTGATCCGGCAGCCTGACAGGCTAGCGGTCGGCCAGCCGGCCGACCGCCAACGGTCAGAAATGTGACCGTTGGGGCAACCCGGACGACCGCACGGCCGACCGCCCAGATACAGAAAGCAAAGCTCTCTGGTCCGGTCGGCCGCCCGGCTGACCGTCCCTGTGGCTGCCAAACGTGCACAAGCCTGTGCACGTCGGTCGACCGTAAGGGTTGATCGGCCTTTGGTGCGGTCGACCCGTGCGGTCGACCGACCTGGCCTGTCAGCCACAGTCCTGAGTCAGAAACACATGTTAAAAATATTTCTAAAAAATCTTTTAAGTCTTGTAAAAATACCCAAAAATAGTTCTATCATTTTGCATTGATATATAAACATGTGATAAAAAGTTTAGCTCAAATATCAAGCATATGAAACTATTTTTGTGTATAAACATTTTTATCAAAAACCAAAACTTGTATTTTATCAAACTTGTAATTTTCAATACATGAATAGGATAGTCAAAATAAGTTTGTATAAGAAGTTTAAGCATGCATGTATAACTAGAATACATCTATTATACATATAAATCATGTAAACTTGTTTTGATCAACTATTCATGAAAACATATATCGGTTAAACTAAAAACCGAAAAACCATAAAACGTGTGTGTTGTGCACTTGAGCATATCAACTATACTTATCTTTACACATGGATCAAAAACACACTAAACTATGAATACCTAAGTCTTCTTGACGATCTTCCATCTTCAAGTCGACTCGGTCCAAACACCGTGATCCAACGAGCATGGCTATGTATCATCTTGACGCTCGGGCTCGGGAATCACTAAGTGAAGGCTTCCAAACTCCTCTTTTTGAAGCAATCACCAACTAATATCTTGCTCAATGATCTGAAACTAAAATCACAAGATTATTAGTAAACATAACTACATGAGTTAATCATCATCAAAACTAGAGAGGAAGGCCTCCGGGCCAACAGAAAGGCCCCGGCCGACCGGACGGTCGACCGGACAGAGAGACTTGCTCTCTGTATCCTGGCCTCGGTTGACCCACCGGTCGACCGATGGCTCAACGGTCTGAAATATGACCGTTGGCCGGTCGACCGGGGCGGTCGACCGACAGCTCTGTCAGGCCTCCAACGGTTAGTTTTTCCAGCCCTATAAATTGGGGCATTTGGGGGCTGTTTTGACGAAGATTTTTGGAGAGTTTTTAAGCCAGTTTTTCCTATTCTTTTAAGAGGTTTTTCTCCACAAAATTTAGAGCCAATACTTTCAATTAAAAGGAGAGTTTATCAAGAGTGTTTAAAAAGAGATTTTCTTGAGTTTTCCTCCATCATTCTCATCCTTGTTTTCTCACACAAACACTTGAGCAACCCATTGATTATTCATCTTATAGGAGTGTTGTAGTGAGATTGTTTTTAGGTGATCAAAGTGTTGTGATCACCAAAGACTTCTTTCTTATTTCTTGAGGAGGCGGACGAGTGCGTTCGCGGTTATTTCGAGTTCGTGTGCGAACTCCTTGTTTGAGGTGCGGCCTCGGCGAGCGGTGGGCTTGCGGCGTATACGGACTAGGGAGTCCGATAGTTGTAGGTGTTGCGGCACTGAGTGATCCAGTGAGATCGATTATAGTGGAAATCCTTCGTGTGTCGAAGGCGGGGATGTAGAGCAAGTGTGCTCGAACCTCGAAACAAATCCCTTGTGTTTGCGATTTCTCACTCTCTCTCTCTCTCTCTCTCTTTATCTCTTGTTTATATCTTGCATGCTATTATTGTGCTTATCCTTACATGCTTGATATTCATATTGTATTTTATTGATATACATGCTTGGGTTTATTTGCTAACACTTGTATTTAACCAAGAGAGCCAACGCGGCACCTCAACCCTTATCTAGGAGAATCTAGAGGAGTTAGTCCAGAGCCCTTCACGGGGAATTAGGCTACACTCTTGTGTTATACGTGGTGTTTAGTTTAAATAGTTTGTTTAGGTCATAATAGTTTTTACTTCCGCATTATTTGGCATTAAGTGACCATTAGATTAGCCATCACCTATTCACCCCCCCTCTAGGTGATCTTTCAGTCCTCAATAACGAACCACTCAAAATCAAGTGGAGTTCCAAAGCTTCAGAGGTCGAGGACGAAGCAATCAGGGAAGATTTACATCTGGACGTGGAAACAACAAGAACGTCAATGCTACAACTGTCAAAAATTTAGACACTATGCCTCGGATTGCTGGCACAGAACTGAAGATCTTACCAATCTTGCCGAAGCAACAAATGACGTGGGTAATAACTCTACTCTTCTTCTTGCTCATGATGATTCAAGTGTTCAGAATGATGTTTGGTACCTTGACTCGGGTGCTAGCAACCACATGTGCGGGAAGAAAGAACTATTCATGGAACTCGCAGAAGGAGTTCATGGAAGTGTGAGCTTGGGAAATTCTTCAAAACACTCCGTTGAAGGCATAGGGAAGATCAAAATCTATCAAAAGGATAGTAAGCCCGAGTATATTTCCGATGTTTATTATATTCCTAACATGAAAAGTAATATTCTCAGCATCGGTCAATTACTCGAAAAAGGATATAAAGTATATATGGAGAACAACCATCTTTGGTTGAAAAATGCAAAAGGAGGTCTTATAGCTTGTATTAAGATGACAAGGAACCGCATGTTTCCCATGCATCTAAACACAAAAGTTGAGAAGTGTTTTCAAGGACTCACGAAGAATGAGTCATGGAGGTGGCATCTTCGCTACGGTCATCTAAATTTCAGCGGCCTGAAGCTACTATCTACAGCCGGCATGATACGAGGTTACCAACAATCGATCCACCAAGTCATACTTGTGAAGTTTGCATAATTGGCAAGCAAACACGACTTCCTTTTCCCAATAGAAAGTCGTGGAGAGCGGAGGCACCATTACAACTTGTTCATACTGACATCTGCGGACCACTAGATCCCGTCTCTTTAGGAGGTAATAGATATTTTATTACTTTCATTGATGATTTCAATAGAAAGTTGTGGGTGTACATTCTTAAAGAAAAATCTGCTGCCTTTATTACCTTCAAGAATTTTAAAGCTCTTGTTGAAGCAGAGAGTGGCTATAAGCTAAAAACTCTCCGATCTGATCGAGGTGGTGAGTACACCTCATATATGTTTCAAGAATATTGCAGAGAGCAAGGCATAAAGAGGCAGTTTACTACTGCCTATACACCACAGCAAAATGGCATCGCAGAAAGAAAGAACCGCACTATTCTTGACATGACAAGAACCATGCTTAAAGAAAAGGGATTGCCGAAGCAGTTTTGGGTGGAAGCTGTAGCATGTTCAACCTACTTGCTTAACCAGTGCCCGACGAAGCAAGTGAAGGGCAAGATGCCTCAAGAAGCATGGAGCAGCTATACGCCTAATGTCGCACACCTACGAATTTTGGGTGTGTTGCATATGCTCAAGTACCTGAAGTCAAAAGGAAGAAGCTTGACAATCATGGTGAAAAATGCATTTTCATCGGATATAGCGAGGAGTCGAAGGCATACAAGCTTTACAATCTACTAACTAAGAAACTAGTGGTTAGTAGAGATGTTGTCTTCAATGAAGCTGAAGCATGGAGTTGGAGCAATGAAGAGACTGTCAAAGAGCAACCCATGGTGAATGAACCTGACGAGCCCCTGCAAGAGGTTCCACCACCAACTACACCACCATCTCCTCAACATGCTACACCGTCTCCTGCAAGAGGTTCTCCATCTTCTGGGGAAGGTAGTAGTAGCGAATCCTCCGTGCAACGAGGTCCAATCAAAATGAGAAGCCTCAGGGAGATCTATGAGCAGATAGAAGAAGATGGAGAAACTAATATCTTTTGTTTATATGCCGATCATGAGCCTCTCACTTTCCAAGAGGCTAAGGAAGAAGATTGTTGGTGATCAGCAATGAAGGAGGAGATGCATGCCATCCAGAAGAACGACACATGGGAGTTGATAACACTTCCATAAAATCACAAGGCGATAGGTGTCAAATGGGTGTACAAGATCAAACGCACAGCAGATGGTGAGGTTGATCGGTACAAGGCGAGGCTTGTGGCGAAAGGCTACAAACAAAAATACGACATCGACTATGAAGAAGTCTTTACACCAGTTGCTCGATTGGACACGGTGAGACTATTAATTTCACCTGCAGCTCATCACAGGTGGAAGATATATCATTTAGATGTCAAGTCAGCATTTCTCAATGGTATTCTTGAAGAAGAGGTGTATGTACAACAACCAGAAGGTTTTCTGATAAAAGGGCAAGAAGACAAAGTATATCACCTAAAGAAAGCCTTGTACGGCTTAAAGCAGGCACCACAGGCATGGAATGCCCGAATTGATGGTTATCTTCATCAAAACGGCTTCACCAAATGTCCTTATGAGCATGCCATCTACATGAAGAGGAACCAACAAGGCGAATTTCTAAAAATTTGTCTTTATGTTGATGACTTGTTATACACAGGAAGTTGCGTCGAGATGCTTGCTGAATTCAAGGAGGCGATGTTCAATGAATTTGAGATGACGGACAATGGATTGATGTCCTATTTTCTTGGTATCGAAGTGAAGTAACAACAAGATGGGATATTTATATATCAAAAGAAGTACATGAAGGAGATCTTGGAGAAATTCAAGATGAGTAACTGTAACCCAGTAAACACCCCAATAACCACAAGAATGAAGCTATCAAGAGAAGGAATGGAGATTTTGTAGACTCGACCTTTTTCAAAAGTCTAGTTGGTAGCCTGAGGTACTTAACGATCACAAGGCCTGATATTGTTTACGGAGTCGAACTTATGAGTCGCTATATGGAGACACCGAAGGAGTCTCATTGGCTAGCTGCAAAGAGAATTCTAAGGTATATCAAAGGCATACTCAACCTTGGTCTATTCTATACTTATGGTGAAACTGCAGAGTTAGTAGCTATTCAGATAGCGACTGGGGAGGTGACCAAGATGAGAGGAAAAGCACCACTGGCTATGTCTTCTATCTTGAGTCAACTGCATTTTCATGGACCTCAAAGAAGTAAGGAGTTGTGGCCTTATCTTCATGCGAAGCAGAGTATGTGGCAGCTTCATCTACTGTATGTGAAGCTATTTGGTTGCGGAACATTTTAAAGGAATTGGATCATCCACAAGAAGAAGCGACTGTAATATTTGTGGACAACAAATCAGCCATCCAACTTGCAAAGAACCCAGTACATCATGGGAGGAGCAAACATATAGATACATGGTTTCATTTTCTCAGAGGCCATGTAAAGCAGAAAACTGTGGAGCTGGAGTATTGTCATACCATGGAGCAAGTAACAAATATTTTCACCAAGCCATTGCCTATTGAACCTTTCAGAAGGCTAAAAGAAATGCTCGGTATGAAAATATTTTGATTTGACGGGGGTGTTGGAATATCAAATAAAAATGTCTTTATGACATTAATTTTGGAAGGAGAAGAGACCATAAGAAATGAAGAGTCATTATCATCAATTTAGAGAAATGAAGAGTCATCATCATCAATTTGGAGTCATCATCAATTGAGAGAAATAAAGAGTCATCATCTTCAATTAGAAGGAATGAAGAGTCATCATCATCAATTAGGAGTCATCATCAATTGAGAGAAATAAAGAGTCATCATCTTCAATTAGAAGGAAGGAAGATTGAAGAGTCATCATTATATATGCATTATTGTCATTTGCTTATAAAAGGCTAGTGTATCTCTTTATTTTTTTTAATCAAGCAAGCAAGTAAGAAAGAAAAGTTGAATAAGATCTATTCTCCACTTAAAATTTTAGATTATAGTATATTAGTCCGTAGACTAGTATACAACACTCTGGCAGTTCTTCGTTTCTGGCAACCGTATTTTTTTTATCGTGTTTGTTTTTAGTACGTAAGTTGGCAGAGATTCGTCCTTGTTCTTGAGCTATTCTTTGAGTTTGATTCAAACCGAAGTCCAATTTGAAGTACAATTTTGTAGTCCAATTGATATGACTAATTCAGTTCATAAGATGGTTAGAAACTTAACACTGAACCCACAAATGTCAGGAACCAGGAGCGTGCAGAGTCGTCCAGGTTTAAGGCTCAACGTTGTAATGTATATTTCTCTTGAGCTAGTTATTGTTTATAAGAAGTGAATATCATAATCGCCATTCAGAGCTCTTGAAGCCTTTCCCTGTCTGAAAGTGGACTAAGATGGCACAAGGACTTCCACCTTCATCATGTTAGTCTCACGTTTTAGTGGCCCACTAACCGTTATTTATTAATTGGATTCCATAAATAATAGCCTAACTGATATATAATGAGTGCCCGAATATAAAGGTTATTTTTATTTAAGTTAAATAACCGTATGGGAGATCAAGGGCCATGATGGGTGGTTTTCTCCCATACCGGTTACTTGCTATTTTGTGGACCCTCTTCTCTCCTCTATAAAAGGCACATACACCCCTTATTGTTATCACACCATCAAATTACAGTTTTTGTGTTAGTGCATTTAGAGAGACAGAGAGAAGAAAGGAGACTACATTTAGGGTTTGCAAGGAGATACATGAAGGGACTGGGATCTTAGTTATATCATCAATCATCAATCTTTCTAATGGCTTCAGGTATGTATATATATATATATATATATATATATATATATATATATATATATATATATATATATATATATATATATAATACATATATATATACATACATACTTGTTCTTGAGGTGTATTGATTCTAGATCTGTTGGGTGATTTCATCATCATGTAAGAATTTAAGTTTTTTTTTTAATATTTGGTATCAGAGCATGGTTTTGAATCTATTCATCTCAGAATGAAGTTATAAGTATACTGTTTGATCTTTCGATGGCTTGTGAAAATGAAGATTATGGACAACTCCTGTTGAGATGAAACATTCATAAAATTAAGGACAGAACATAAAGGTCTTTTCGTACGTTTCGTTTTTTTGTGCCGTGAATGGGAATGCTTTTAGGGTCTCAAATGGTTATTGACTTGCATCCATATATATTAAGTCTTTGACTAATATTTTTAGTAATTTATGTATTCTTATTTTGAGTTCATGCTAATTGACTGTCATTGAATAAAATTTGCCAATCACATAAATGTATGTTACACATTTAATATTATTGTGTTAATAGTGATTGAATTGGTCAAGTGACAATATTGGTGAATTATAGAATAACTTAAATAAAAGGTTAGAGAATATTATTGGTTAGTTTTATATTCATACGGTTTCATGATTTAGTAGTTGCCAAAGTGACCTACATTAGTGAGCCTTATGAATATACAACTACATAAAAAGACTTGTCAATAAGGGTGACATTAAAGTCAATAATATTCTCGGTGGCGGTTCTAGTTAGAAGATTGGGACTAACCCAAAGGAGAGTCTCTTTCAAATAATTACGAACCGGGTAGGGTAGTGTAATTTGTACAACTTAGTGGTGTAGAATTGGATACCCAAAGGTAACATGACTTACTGTCTAAGTGGCATAAATTACATTAGACCTACATAGGTGATAAAAGGTCTCACCTGTAGAGTGAATGCTGGATATGCTTAGGTTTCGCCCAAAGGAGAAATCAAAGTGATATCAATAGTTCATCTTCATAAAATTTAATGTTTTTGTATTGACTCGAGGCCTTAATGTGAGCATTATCCTATTTTGTTTCAGTGAACGTTCCCACTTCCTTACACTCTCATGCATCTAGCATTCCAGCCCTGAATGGTACGAACTTTTCTGAATGGTTTGAACATGTTCAATTCATGCTGGGTGTGCTGGATCTTGATCTGGCTCTTCTAGTTGAGAAACCTGAGGAAGTCACTGCTAAAAGTACAGCAGATCAGGTTAGCCATGCTAAGCCTGGGAAAGGTCGAACAGACTCAGTCTTATGTTTATTAAAATGACCATTGCCAACAATATCAAAACTTCGCTCCCTCAGACTGATAACGCTTCAGAACTATTAACTGCTGTAAAAGACCATTTTAAATCTGCTGATAAGTCATTGACTGGCACTCTTATGGCTGAGTTAACTATCATGAAATATGATGGTAGTAGAGGAGTCCAAGAACATATCCTCAATATGACTGATAAAGCTGCAAAGTTAGGAACACTGGGAATGAAAGTAGATGAATCTTTCTTGGTACAGTTCATCCTCAACTCACTTCCTCCTCAATTCGGACCATTCAAGATTTACTATAATACTCATAAGGATAGGTGGAATTTGAATGAACTGACTAATATGTGCGTTCAAGAGGAAGTGAGACTGAGGCAAGAAGGACAACACTCGGTGTTGGCAGTAACTCAAGGAGCTATACATAAGAAAGGAAAGTATGGAAAAGGTAAGAGGTTTCCATCGAAGAAAGGGAATGAACCTGGGGAAAGTAGCCAGGGTCATGGAAAGAGTTTCACTGTCAAATGCTACTTTTGTGGCAGAAAAGGACATGTGAAGAAGGATTGCAACAAGAGAAAGGCTTGGTTCGAAAAGAAAGGTATGAATCTTTCTTTTGTATGTTATGAATCAAATCTTGCTGAAGTTCCTTCTAATACTTGGTGGATTGACTATGGAGCCACAACTCACATAACTAATTCAATGCAGGGATTCCTTACAACCAGGAAACGAAGGAAAGTGAAAGATTTGTCTTTATGGGAAACCGTCTCAAAGTGGAGGTCAAGACTGTTGGAACTTATCGCCTACTCTTAGAGACGGGTCATCAGATGGATCTTGTAGACACTTTTTATGTACCTTCGATTTCTAAGAATTTAATGTCTTTATCCAAATTAGATGTTGCTGGATATTCAGTTTTATTTAGTTGTGGAAAACTCAATTGATGTTTAATTCATTTTCGGTTGGACATAGAATTTTATGTGATGGCTTATATAAAATTTCTTGAATTATGAGTTTGCACAATCTCTTTTAACCCTGCATTCGAATGTTGGTTCTAAACGTGTCTTAATTGATGAAAAATCTTCTATCTTGTGGCATAGACGACTGGGGCATATCTCCAGGGATAGAATTGAAAGATTAGTGAAGAATGAGATTTTGGATAACCTAGACTTCACTGATTTTGGATTGTGTGTGGATTGCATAAAAGGAAAGCAAACCAAACACACCAAGAAAGGTGCCACAAAAGCAAATAGCTTCTTGAGATTATTCATACAGACATTTGCGGACCACTCACTATTCCATATTTTACGGGAGAGAGATACTTTATCACCTTTATAGACGATCTGTCTCGTTATGGTTATGTATATCTAATTCATGAAAAATCTCAGGCTGTTGACATCCTTGAGGTGTTCATTACAGAGGTCGAGAGACAATTAGATAGAAAAGTTAAAATCATGAGATCAGACCGAGGTGGTGAGTATTATGGTAGATACGATGAGTCAGGATAGAATCCTGACCCAATTGCCAAATTTCTAGAAAAGCATGGCATTTGTGCTCAATACACAATGCCAGGTACACCTCAGCAGAATGGAGTTGCTGAAAGGCGAAACCGGACACTTATGGATATGGTTAGGAGCATGATGAGCTTCTCTAATGTACCTAATTCATTGTGGAGTGAAGCCTTAAAGACTGCTATGTATATCTTGAACAGGGTTCCTAGTAAGGCAGTCTCAACAACTCTTTCGAGTTGTGGACTGGTAGGAAACCTAGTTTAAGGCATTTACATGTTTGGGGTTGTCCAGCAGAGGCTAGAATATATAATCCACATGAAAGAAATTAAACTCCAGAACCATATCTGGATATTTCATTGGTTATCCAGATAAGTCTAAAGGGTACAAATTCTATTGTCCCATAGTACCAGAATTGTTGAAACTGGTAATGCCAGATTCCTTGAGAATGGCGAAATTAGTGGGAGTGATGAATCAAGAAAGGTGGATCTTGAGGTGATAAGGGTAAATATCCCAATACCCTTTCCTTCAAGAGAAATTGTTGTCCCTCAGCTTAATCATCAAGCTGAGTCATCAGAACAACATAATGAAAATGGTTCACCACTTCATGAGGATATCGCCACTGAAAATGTTGTAGAACCACCACAAACGGCAGCTTTGAGGAGATCTCAGAGGGAAAGAAGATCTGCCATTTCAGATGATTATGTGGTGTATCTACAGGAATCTGATTTCGATATTGGGATTAATAAAGATCCAGTTTCATTTTCACAAGCCATCGAAAGTAATGATTCTAGCAAATAGATTGATGCTATGAATGAGGAGTTAAAATCTATGGACCATAACAAAGTCTGAGATCTCGTCGAATTGCCTAGTAACTATAAGAAAGTCGGGTGTAAATGGGTCTTTAAGACCAAGCGCGATGCCAAAGGCAATATTGAACGATATAAGGCCAGACTTGTGGCTAAAGGTTTCACTCAGAAAGAAGGCATTGATTATAGAGAAACCTTCTCTCCAGTATCAAAGAAGGACTCTTTTAGAATCATTATGGCCCTTGTAGCTCATTATGACTTAGAGTTACATCAAATGCATGTGAAAACAGCTTTTCTGAATGGAAATTTGGATGAGGAAATATACATGGAGTAACCTGAAGGGTTCGCAAAGAAAGGAAAAGAACACTTGGCTTGCAAATTAAAGAAATCCATCTACGGACTGAAACAAGATTCCAGGCAATGGTATATAACGTTTAATGATACCATTACCTCATTCGGATTTAAAGAAAACACTGTTGATCAGTGTATATATCTGAAGATCAGTGGAGCAAGTTTATCTTTTTGGTTCTGTATGTGGATGATATTTTGTTAGCCAGTAGTGATATTGGTTTACTGTATGAAACCAAAGACTATCTTACCAAGAACTTTAAGATGGTTGATGTGGGTGAGGCAACTTATGTCATTGGCATAGAGATCTTCAGGGATAGATCTCGAGGATTGTTAGGACTGTCTCAGAAAGGTTATATCAATCGAGTCTTGAAAAGATTTCACATAGAACTTTGTTCAGCCAGTTGTGCACCCACCATGAAGGGTGACAAATTAACTGGGAGTCAGTGTCCTAGAAATGACTTAGAAAATGAACAAATGCAGAAAGTTTCATATGCGTCAGCAGTTGGGAGCTTGATGTATGCACAAACTTGTACCAGGCCAGATATCAGTTTTGCAGTTGGAATGTTAGGAAGATACCAGAGTAATCCAGGAATGGAGCATTGAAAATTGGCAAAGAAAGTGATGCGGTATCTTCAAGGGACGAAGGATCATATGCTCACATATAAGAGATCAGATCAGTTAGAAGTGATCGGTTATTCGGACTCAGATTTTGCTGGTTGCCCAGATAGCAGAAAGTCTACCTCAGGCTTTATATTCATGCTAGCTGGTGGGACAATCTCGTGGAAGAGCGTAAAGCAGTCTATCACTGCTTCATCCACGATGGAGGCTGAGTTCGTAGCATGTTTCGAGGCCACGAGTCATGCATTATGGTTACGTAATTTCATCTCAGCACTTGGTGTAGTTGATTCTATTGCCAGGGCGCTGAAGATATTTTGTGATAATATAACAGCCGTTTTCTTCTCTAAGAATGGAAAGTACTCTAGTGATTCCAAACACATGGAATTTAAGTACTTAGTCGTTAGAGAAAGAGTTCAGAAACAATAAGTGTCAATTGAGAATTTAAGTACCACTCTAATGGTTGCTGATTCGTTGACCAAGGGATTGCCTCCAAAGACATTCAAAGAACATGTTATTAGAATGGGTCTTTTGAGTAATCTGTAATGTATGTTTTGGTGGTTATGTAATTGACATTATTGCGCAATAAAAGTTTGTTTCTGTATTTCCTGTTATCCAACTATGTGTGCACATATTATGTATGGATATTTGTTAAACAGGAAAAGTCTTGACAAGACAAATTACAGGGGTCGTTTCGGTTACAGATTCTATTAGTGAGGGTATCAGTGTTGTGGTACGTAGAAGGAAGTATGACATAAATGTTGTATAACCGCTATGACTCACATTGGTGGTCCAAACTAATTGCAGTATTACAGTATCTCATTATTTGAGCTTATCAGTTATTATTTTCAAAATTCGTGATCACGTGTCAAAGTTTTTCAGTATGGAATCCAACGGAGTCAAATGTATTTAAATGAGTCTTTTTTGTTTGTTTTCTAAAGTTGTAACGTAATCGGTTAGTGGTCCAAGTGGGAGAATATTAGTCTCACGTTTTAGTGGCCCACTAACCGTTATTTATTAATTGGATTCCATAAATAATAGCCTAACTGATATATAATGAGTGCCCGAATATAAAGGTTATTTTTATTTAAGTTAAATAACCGTATGGGAGATCAAGGGCCATGATGGGTGGTTTTCTCCCATACCGGTTACTTGCTATTTTGTGGACCCTCTTCTCTCCTCTATAAAAGGCACATACACCTCTTATTGTTATCACACCATCAAATTACAGTTTTTTGTGTTAGTGCATTTAGAGAGACAAAGAGAAGAAAGGAGACTACATTTAGGGTTTGCAAGGAGATATTAGAATGGACTGGGATCTTAGTTATATCATCAATCATCAATCTTTCTAATGGCTTCAGGTAGGTATGTATATATATATATATATATATATATATATATATATATATATATATATATATATATCCGACGGCCCACGTGAAAGTTCTCACAGGAATCCGTGAGAACCGTTCTTAGGGGATCAACTCGCTCTATATATATATATATATATATATACACACACACACACACACACACACACACACACACACACACTTATTCTTGAGGTGTATTGATTCTAGATCTATTGGGTGATTTCATCATCATGTAAGAATTTAAGTTTTTTTTTTTAATACATCATACTCCGATGTGCCCAAAATTTTACCTGGTAACATTTTATATTTCATTATGCCCAAGACCCTGCTGATACCAAAAACCAGCTAGGGTCTTAATCCAGTTCCAACTTGGCTTTAATGTCGAATGTGCGAGTACTTACCAAAGAGTCACCTAAAGCTACATCTAGTGATTGATGTGTAGAAAGGACGGATCAAAATACTAAATACGTTTGCTCAGTGATCCAGCTAAAGTAAAACAGATTTTTGCCACCGCACCCCATAGAATTTGTTCTTCTTCTTCAGGCAAGTATCAACTCGAACCTGATGGTGAAGGCCATTAAAAACATAAGCCTAATCTTTGCAATTGGTACAATAGTCTTTTACCCGAAGGTATAGCTCCAAATTCTTACGTGCTTACTCCAGTTCCAAACTGTGAATTATTGCTTAATCTGTACCTTCTAAGTAACAGCCTAAGGCTACAACCAATGGTATATACTAAGGATGGACTAGTGATCAGCTGGACGTATATATTTAGTAGTCAGGGTTAGTTTCATCTGAACTTTAGCATGATGATAATGGTTTGAAGCTTTTTGCACCATGTTTTATGTAAACTGAACTGTGACTTCATACAAAGGACTAGCAAACCATGTTCTATACTTATTTTCTATGAGAAACCTTTTGCTTCTAAGAACTGTTCATGTTCTTCAATGAAGTTGTTCTTGATGCATTTGAATATTTTAGTAGTTCACCTTTAGTGTTCCTCCTTGCTGGCTTGAAGTAAGTTGAAACTGTTAGCTTTAATCAAGTTAATGACTAGCTATGTAACATGAACACAGATATAGGATACAGACATGACACAACATGCACACTGTAACACTGCAAATTATTAAAAGTAGAATAAGTGGGCACCACGATGTGTAATTTTCTGTTAAGGTGTCCTTGCAAATAAAATTGTGCGTGCACGCACACACTTGTATAAGATGCACCAAAATTCATAATTAAGGTATACCGCGACATAGGTAGCATGGACATGAATATGACACGACAAGGAAATGACAAATCTTTAAGAAGTAGGATATATGGACGTGGGCACATGCATTGTGTGTGTGGATGTTTATGCATGTATATCTATGTGATAACATGAGAACCCGTAGTGACTGGGACATGTTTTATTAGAACAAGGGAAAAAAATGCTTTAAATCTGACTTTTAATCAAGGAAGTAAACCAAACAAAAGGATCTGTAAGTCCAATCCAATGCTTTACCTAGTGCAAGTCGATGGCCCTTTCATAAGGACTTGGGGTACCATCCCGAAAGACTATCTTTCTTGGTGGAGTTGCCCAAATTCTTATATACTCAAGATCATTCTTATATCTAGTCGATGTGGGACTATTTGTTCGACATTCAACTCAACAATCCCCCAATCGAATAAAGAGTCTCATTGTAAACTTATCTTTCTTCACACCTGGAAGTTCTTCACACTTGAAAGACCATATGCTCCATCAAGATCCTCTTCACTGCTTTGGGTGTACACACTTTACGTGAAACACAAATTATAGCCTATTACTCATCTTCACTACACGGAAGGCCTTCTATGAAACAGGACTCCGTTGCCAAATCCTCGAGAGCCCAACTAACTTCATAGGGACCTTACTGTGCCTTTTATGCCCTAGGGGGATCGATCACTGCCCACCCACACGGCTAAGTTCAAGGTATGACTCTGATACCATTTGTATGATTTTGGGTACCATCCCAAAAGACTAGCCTTCTAGATTGAGTTACTTAAATTCTTATATACCCAAGATCATCCCCATGTCTAGCCGATGTGAGACTATTTGTTCGACATCCAACTCAACACCTTTGCATGTTTGCGAGGACAGTTTCCTTCATATGTCAATGTTCTTTTTATGTCTATTTTAGGTTCTAAGCGAAAATGAGTCTCCTACGGTGTCCAACAACAATCTTTAGCATTTTCTAGAAGTCAAAATGACTCTGACTCATGATTTATAGTTACTTAAAACCAACAAAGTTCCGGTGTGTCTGATACATGTTGGATAAGTTAGTATCTAGTACATGTTAGACACGGACGTGGGGGAAACTTTGAAATAATCGTGCTTCATTGGTGACTAGTAGAATTCATTATCAAGGCGTTTACTACCTGATGAGTATATTGCTTGGTTTGATCATGCCAAAATAACTCTGATGAGACTTTCAAATTAATCTGTGACCTCTAATATGCTTATTTGTTAGCACAAGAAAAACTAGAAATATGAGGAGGAGGAGCAAGGAGTAAGAACAAAAAATTTCTTTTCTATCAAACTCTTGCTCATTCTTGCTTCTGTTTTCATTCAAGGATGACAGTGCTATTTATAGACTCCTAATGACTCTTGAGATTCCACACACATTGGAATTCCACACACAATGACTCTTAAACTTCCTCACAATGACTCTTGGTAATTACAAACTACATAATGCATTTGACCTCTCATCTCCTTAATTAATATTGTATGGGAACTCTAAGAGACTTTGTTTGAGTTTATCTTTCAACATTATTGAATGACAGTTCCAAAATAATATTTCAAGTTAACTAGTTCAAGCTCGAAATCACTTTCCACATTTTGCAAAGGGAGAGAGGGGAGGGAGGGAGGGGAATTTATGTATTCTAAATTTTCATCTACCATTCTTATATATTCCAGCTTTATTTTAGTATTCTTATGCATTCTAAATTAAAATATAAAATGTAGCCTCTTATCCTTAATTTTGAGGTTTGTTTCTTGACTCTTTGTTTTTTTACGCATGTTGCATTAGAATTCTAACAGAAAATTATGAGTTAGTGTACCTGAAAGCATTTTCATATATCACTCTGGGTGTCATGTTTCTTTGTGAAAAAACCATTGTTTCATTCACTAGCCTGAGCTGGTACATTTGCTGACCATAAAATACTTGTTTGAAATGGTTGACGGATGCGATATAGAGAGACCTACCAAAGGATCAAAGTATGAAATTAGCAAAGGAGAACCGTCTATCCACACTTGATAGACTGGCTTCTTCAGCAGAATTGCCTCCTTATGGAACCAATGACCAAGTAGTCCCATGATCTTTCATATTTTCTCCAATTTTTTTTTTTTTTTTGAAACATTGGCCATAGATGGACATAAATCTGGGACTCCCCACAGCCCGCTTCCATCTTTTCACTAGTGAGGCTGAAACAAGAAAAATGCAAAATGGTATTATTGTTTTTTATGTCAAGAATCTGCTGATGGAATTTGCGTGAACAAAAGATTGAAGTTTGATGATTTAATGAAAAAGTTTCAATTAGCTTGGTATAAGTTGTGCATGCCATTTCAAATGATGAGAATGTAAAATTCGGTATTAGTTTGGTGTAACTTTGTCAAACTACAAGTGAAAAGTCGCACATGAGATGTGCGCTAAAAGGGTATTAGTATATGGTAATTTATGTGAACTCAAGAATTAATCATAGTCAGCATTTTAACAAAAGAACTTTGAGAAGAATTCTATAATCGATACAATGCAATATAGGAGTACTAGGGTTTTAGTAAATGGATAGGAGAAAACATGGGAATTGAGAGAAAATTTTGAAATTAATCACTTTCTAAATCTAAACTTATCAAATAATAATAATAATAATAATAAGTAAGGTGTAATTACTCAAAACACCACTTGCGCTTTTCCGATTCTCACTATCTCCCCCAACATTCTATTTAGATTACTTAAGCCCCCTCTGTCGTGGACTACCCTCACTCCGTTGAGCCTTACTGTTTTGGGTTTTGGGATGTTTTTACCCTTCTTCCATCTCAAGTTCCCCTCACTCTCCACCCTCATCAAACACAATGTGATCTGGATAGGTGCATTGTCAATTTTAACTGTCTTTTGCAATACATTTTTAGAGAAATGTCACATATTTCGTGGGAATTGAGCACCATCTTTATGCACTCATGATATTATAGAGTCATCTCATTGGAATTGGATACCGTTTTATGCTCATGATAATTAATGAAATTCATGAAGTACAATAAAACTTGTATATATGTATCTTCCATAAACTGAGGTTAGTCAAATTTCGAAGTGAAAATGTTGCACTATGAACTTTTTCTGGCAAATTCTGACTAAGTAAACGTTTACAGGTTGATGCAATCGTAAATACAGTCGTTGAGGTGGTCAATGTTGATGACAAGTCTATCTTAAACGAACCAGAGTTAAAGAACAGTTACAGAGGTTCTAGAAAGACTTAAGTTTGCAATTGGGAGCTAACTCTATTGTCTCGTCAAATTTGGTGATTGATGAGCCTTTAGCTTCTTCATCATCTTCAACATTTGCGCAGAGTGATTGATCGAGTTAATTGCCAGGAATCACATAATCTGAGGCCGAGTCTTGTGCATAGGCTGCTGAATAACAGTTGCTAGTTACCTATCCTAAGCATGGTGATATTTGCTTGTATATGTCGTTTTATTCTTTCTTCTGTCTTCTGAAAATTGGAATTACCCTACTTTTACTTTTAAAAAAACTTCTGTTTCCGAATATGTTTGTCTTGCTTTTACTACTGAGCATATATGAGAAAATTTATCCATAGCAAATTGTTAGCCTCCTTAGTGCAAGCAAGCTGTTGAAACTTTGTTGTTGCCTCTGATATTTACGTTTGCAGGATGAGCTGGATAACTCCCATCCTTTCTCCTAGTCTGGGGAGAAATTCTCTCTATCCTTTCGATTGAGACGAGTTATGAATTTGTGATATAACGCTTAAATATGGCCAACGACTGAGTGCCTTTGCCAACTCCCCAAGTTCCTCTCAATGATAGTTTCGTATGCTTAGAACTGCCCCTTTCAGGATTCACGGTTCAGATGTTTATGTGATAATAGGGAGAATTCTTTCTTTCTTTTTCTCTGATTCAAATCCAACTCAAAACCGTTGTGACATGTGGAGCCCTAAATAATACGAACCTCAAGTAATACTCTTGGGTCTCTTTTCTTTCTTTTTTCCACGCTAAAAGGCATTATTAATCTTTGCCATGTTCAAATTTGATTTGAGTTAGAGATGTCTTATGTTCCAATGTTCTATCCCAAACGCTATTCTGAGTCTGGGCACACTATTTATTGGTATATTACTATTTGTATGTACACGCTGAGATGTTATTTCTGTACCGTTATTTTACATATTCAGGCGATTTCAGCTCTCAATAATGATTTATTCAAGTTTGAGTTGGAGCCATGATGTTTTTTTGCTTTATACCCACAAATTTTGGGAATTATGGATTCACATTTTATTTACCAGTGCGTGAATTGTTAGTGCGAGTTGCGAATAAAATTTGCCACTCTTACAAGCACATGCTTGACTAATATTACATTTTATTAACAACTCATTCATTTTGTGAGGACTTCAGAAAATAAGGGATATTTCGGAAACTATTCGAAAATAATTTGTGAGAAAATGATAAGTATATATGTTGCAAAGTATAGATTCTATTACAAATTAAGGTATATCAATGTGACAATCATACACTGCAGAGTGCCAAAATTTATGCACATTTTCACACGAACAAATCTCGTTTTAATCACAACTTGCACTAACAATTCGCACAAGAGCAAATAAACTACGAATCCACAATTCACAAAATCTTTCAAAAAATTCGCGAATTTTGCAGCTAGTGCTTGCATCATCATGGCTCCTTTTCAAAACTATGTTGCCTTGTTAGCCAATATAAACAGTTAACAACATCAAAAGCTTCAAAAGTTTTTTGTTCATATGCAATGCTACAGTTCACTGCAGCCAGTGCAATATTTGTCAAGAGCTGGTGGATTCAGAGAAGGTAGACATCAGACGACATAATAAGTATCCATGAACTAAGCCACATCTATATATGTGAGAGAGCAAAGATTGTGTGGTCCACAATATTTAATCAGTGCAAGGCTCCTTCATGCAACTAGCAAAGAGTAGCCTCACTTCTCTGTCTCTGGGAGAGCATGCAATGCACATCTCTTTCCCAGCAATTAATTGAGCAGCATGCAAAGGGGAAAAAAGGAAAAGAGAGGAGTGAAAGTTTAATTTCTCTCCTCTTTAATTCCCTTTTTTTTTTTCAACTGCCATCTATTTTTGGAGTAGTAAAAAAGGATAGAGATGGGACAGTACTGTATTGAAAGTGCATAGAACAGTCAAGTAAAAAAAGTTGGGCTTGAACACAAAAAAACATAATCTTATGTGATATCTTTGTGCAAAATCTTTTAGGATCTCTTTGGTGATGTAGAAATAGCAGTAGATGATTGCACCAGAGAAAAGGTGGTGTTTGTGTACCCCAACCTTAGAGCTGCCTCTCCCTATATTGGAGAGGCCCATATTTATTTTAGGTATTAGTTAAGAGTTAGGGTCACATATCCCATTTTATCTGAGTGAGAGAGAGAGAGAGAGAGAGAGAGAGAGAGAGAGAGAGAGGGAGAGGGAGAGATTATTGTAGTTCAGTAAATGATGCAATGAAATGTGTGTTTTTTCAGTCAGAGATATGCAGAAAGGGGAATGAGAGAGCAGCAGTAGCAGCAAAGGAGACAAGTAGAGAATTTATGGGTTGGGGGGAGTGTCATGTGAAGGGGAGCTCCTCACTTTCTTGACCTCAGAGACAAAGCATGTACTTCACAAACTTTTCTAAATTTCTTTAATGTTTAATTGCCTTTTCTAGGATCTTGTGTTTGAAAGTTTGAATGCTTTGGGGAGAACAAAAAAGAAGAAGGAAATTACTGACCTTTTGTTACTGGCAAAGAAAGTTTTTTTAGTGATGAAAGAACTCAAAGAAGATCTCCATTGAACATTCTAACCATGGGACACATCAAAAAAAATGATACTCAACTCACATACTTGTATTCAACTTTGCATTAATTTGTGCTCCCTATGTGTCACATGAACATGGATATGAGCATGTGATAGGATACAACATAGATATACGGATTCGTAAATCTGAAAAAACCACTGGTACATAATTGTCGTGAATACGAAGATTAAGTAATACTATTTATTTATATACTGTAATGTAATTATATTATTTTATAATTTAATTAATGAGGATAAAGTGTTGGATGAATTCTAATATAAGTTAAAAGAGGAGAAATATAAAATATTAGTGGATTATGGGATTAAAATAATTTGTTCTAACTTATTTCTCTTATATAATGTTTATTGGAAGGAAAATTGATTAGTGCACATGTAATGCAAACCACTATTTAAGCCCACACAACTAATGCATGCTCATGTTATATGCGATTACATAACTAGCACATACTTATGGAAAGTCATTCATCATAACTTTCTAACGACTATATATAATGCTATGCTCTGATTATGTAAAGCATAGTCGCTGGTAATTGTGAAGGCATATGCATTATGTAAGGCAACTTGAACCTTTTGTGTGATCCATCACATATTTTGCACCGTGCTTACATTAAGATCTATGTAAACCCTACTTCTTGTTCTCCTTTTAAGTTTTATGTAAACCCTACATATGCATTATATGTTAGGATTATGATGTGAATACGTCGTGAAGGTTGATTAATGTTAGATTTGACAGCTTCCTTTTCTGAATCTGTTTTGAGTCCGAGTTGGATTTTAGTTTTCTTTATTCTGATTGAAGGTGTTTTGAGTCCGAGTTGGATTCATGTTTTTTTTATTCTGATTGAAGGAGTTTGTTTAAGACTAGGAGAGTTCTATAGTCTATAAATAATTAGGGGTGGCCTTCAATGTATTCTAAGAGAATCCTATGAATTTGTAATTCCTAAGGGTGTAATTAATCTAGGTGAGAAATTCACGAGACAACCTTAGCCACAAGGGTTCGTTATTCTTGGCGGCTATCAAGAGCTTGTAACTTCTCAGTGTGATGTGTAAGTAATTATTATTGTACTTCTCAAAGTTTTAATAAAGTTTCTCCCGCTTCTCCTGTGGACGTACACACGATCTGTTTGATCGGTGAAACCACATTATACTGTGTGTTAGTTTTCTACCCACTTTAGAATATCTTCTTCTTCTCTTCTTCAAGTTGCCTTAATAGATCTTGTGGTTCGTATTCGCTGCGCCGCCCCAGTCGATCCGATCGTGAGGTGTCCTCTCCTGAAATCACAATAATTGATATCAGAGTATATAAATTGTTTCCCAACAACTGGTATCAGAGCAAGATAACTTGAAAATGTCTGCGATCAAGTTCGATATTCAGAAGTTCGATGAGTCATCATTTTCAGACAGATTAGGATAAATACCATCTTTACCCAGAGCGGGTTGAAGAAAACATTACTCGGGAGGGAGAAAAAGTCTCAAGAAATGAAGGAAGAAACTTGAAAGGAGTTGGATGAGAAAGTCTTGACAGCTATTCAGCTTTGCTTTGCGGACGAAGTGTTGGATGAGTTTTCTACGGAGAAAACAGCGTCCTCGCTGTGAGAGCGACTTCAGGATCACTATCTGAAGAAGTCATTGGCAAATCGGTTGATTCTGAAGCAACGTCTCTTTCTACTCCGCATGCATGAAGGTACACCTATCAAGTCTCACATTGCAGAATTTTTTTCTATTATCAATGATCTAGATAAGATAGAGGTTAAGATAGAAGATGAGAATCAAGCACTTCTATTACTGTGTTCTTTACCTTCTTCGTATAAGAAATTTAGAGAAGCTATCATCTATAGGGGCAAGTCAAAAAACAAGGTCAATGAGGTCAAGGAGCATCTACTCAATAAGAACAGAATTGACATCTAGTTGATGGGTGAGTCTCATCATGATAATTCTGGGCAAGTTCATTATTTAAGGGAGAAGTGTAATAATGAAAGTTCTACGGGTAACTCAAAATACAAAAATTGACGTGCAACTATGTCACAAAAGAGATGCACATTAGATTTGAGTATTGCTTCAAAAGAAGAAATAACCAGATGCTAATGTCACTGAACTGATTAAAGGAGATGAAGAACAGTGCGAATTCTATCTGTACAGACAAACTAGTTGGTAATAAAGATAGATGGGTCATAGATTCTGTATGTTCGCGGCATATCAGTTCCAATTGGAAGATTTTCTCTTCATACACTTCGGTTCAAGGGGGAGAAGTTTTCATGGGAAATTTCGCTACAAGCAAAGTGATTGACGAAGAAACAATCCAGTTTCGGTCTCATGATTGATGCATCACTACTCTTCAAGACGTTCGTCATGTTCTCGAATTAAGGTACAATCTCATCTCTCTTGGAGCCCTACATAGAGAAGGGTTCTGTTTCAGTTCGAAAGGTGATCTTATGGAAGTTTTTAAAGAGACCCATGTGATATTTCAAGCTGAACGTGTACGCAATATATATGTATATATATGTTGCAGAATTCAGAGGTTACAGTTGGTGAATTGCAGTTATCTTCAGCTTCAAAAGCGGTGGTTGTGGAACAGTCAGAGACTGCGATGGATTCGAGCTCAGATGTTCAATTGTACCCTGAAGGGAGATCGAGATAAGGCGCGCAATAAGGTAGTCCAGATCGTTACCCCTATGGTAGAGCAAATTTTCATAAATATTGTGTAGATCAAGGAGATCATTGGGTAATAAAGTTCAGGTTGGGCATGAACTTATTTGATCTAATCAAGATGTGAACCCCATGAGGGGGTTATGGAGAAGAGGGATAAGATGGAGATGAAGTCAAATTTGTTCAATTGTGCGTGGATGCGAGCACATGGAATATGATGGCTATTCTCGAACTTGGATGTATTCAAGTCAAAGGGGAGATTGTTAGGATTAATACGTGAATACATCGTGAATGTTGATTAATGTCGAATTTGGCACTTTTGTTTTCTAGATCTGTTTTAACTCCGAGTTAGATTCAAGTTTCCTTTATTCTGATTGAAGGTATTTCGAGTCAGAGTTGAATTCAAGTTTTCTTTATTCTGATTGAAGGAGTTTGTTTAGTACTAGGAGAGTTCTATAGTTTATAAATAACCCCTTAGGGGTGGCCTTCAATGTATTCTAAGAGAATCCTATGAATTTATAATTCCTAAGGGTGTAATTCATCTAGGTGAGAAATTCGTGAAAGAAGTTTAGTCACAAGGGTTCGCTATTCTTGGTGGTCATCAATGGCTTGTAACTTCTCAGCGTGAGGTATACGTAATCCTTATTGTACTCCTCTAAAGTTTTAATAAAGTTTCTTCCCCTTCTCCCGTAGACGTATACACGATCTGTTTGATAGGTGGAACCACGTTATATTGTGTGTTGATTTTCTACCTACTTTAGAATATCTTCTTCTCTTTTTCAAGTTGTCTTAGTAGATCCTATAGTTCATATCCGCTGCACCGCCCCAGTCGATCCGGTCGTGGGGGCGTCCTCTCCTGAAATCACAACAATTAGTATCAAAGCATACAGATTGTTTCCCAACAATTGGTATCAGAGCATATAAATTGTTTCCCAACATTATTCGAGCAGCTCTCCATGATCTTCTTTTCCTTTTACCTATCACAAGACTTCAATGACTCCATTCCTCAGTTCAGCCCAATATGTTCATTGCATGTCAATGATGCTTGCATTGTATCATGATGCTAAAAGTTTATGATAGGGTGGTGAGGAAAACTTTTATGAGAAAAAAAGTACAAAATTATAATTAATGGGACCTACTGAAGTCTCATTAATGGACCTCGGCAAAAAGGAACTCAACCGCCGACGCCTCCGGGGAGCAAACTCGGGGCCTGGCCGGGATTACGTAGGGAGTAAAAAAAAATATTCGTGAGGCAGTATTCAAAACGGTGACCATGAGGAGCATTATGCTTTAGCCAATCCCAGCCAACCAGTTGGACAGATGCGGAGGACAGGAAGGAGAACACTTGATAATTAAAATGTGACTAAGACCTTGTTCTACTCTTTATGGCCCCCATGTGCCTAATCCCACCATATATTTTCTGTTTTCCTTGAGAATCTTTCTAGCTCCTTAAAATTAAATCATTAGAGAAAACTACCCATATAATCTAGCTCAACTAGCACAAAAGTTTTTCCTTTTTCCTTCATTTTATTTTTTATTTTTTGAATGAATAAGGTAAATAATTCCCACACATCACTTCTGAAAAGGGAGGAAATTTTTTTTAAAAATGTTAAAAACTTGTAGACTTCTCATAACTCAACCGTCCGATTTTAGCACAGAGGGCAGGCATCGATGGACCGATGATATCTCCTCGTCACAAGCAAGACTATACTAATATCAAGTTCCTCTACTATATTTATGGCACAAGATTGTTAATTAAAATTTGTATTTATGTGTCACTTATGTAGATTTATTGAAACTCCCATGAATGAATATCAGAGGAAGGGGGTATTTCAAGAAAGGGCTCCATGATGAGTTTTTCCAGTTGAAGATAAAGCCTATTCCTGACAAAGGGGGGTGGTATAGCCATTTTTGGGCCAAGTCAGGGTCCTTGCTCTTGAGCCATAGCCTTCAGCCTACCCTTATCAAGGCTTTGGTAACTAGAAAAACTAGGTTACCTAGGTTGATGACTAGAGTGGGCGCACACACAAGTCATGCAAACTTCACTTTGTAGTGTTTTTGGGCATAAAGAGAACTGCAGTGGGAAAGCACAAAATTATGAAATTTTGATGAAAAAGGGTTGGGTTCTCTGCTGCCCTAGCTCACTCAAGCTCTCTGATATCTTTCTATAGCAATATATTATGAGAAAACATGAAAAAAAGCTGGCGTGGAGAAAATTTCATCTTATGTTGTACTCAAAAATTGACTTTTTAATCAAAATTTTAAGATATAAATCGTTCAAATTAATCTTCATGTCATAAAATGCATATAGATGAAAATTCACGAGTTTTAAATATCTCTTATCTATGCATTAAGTGGTTGTAAAATTAACGATTTTTCTATAATAAAACAAATGCGACTACTAGATCTATAAGTAAACGAGGTTCAAACTATATGAATTTTCATACACCTATATTTTAAAAAATAAAAATCCTAATGTACGGTCAGATCTTAAAATTTTTTATGAGAAAATCGAGTTTTGAGTGCGAAATACAATTTTTTTCCCGTTTTCTCATATATTATACGTGTTTAATAGTTTTAGACTTGAAAGTTTCAATTTTGACTGTCAAAGGTGTTTGGTTTTAAGCCATGGGGAAATGATGATAATCTAATTTTGAACTTCATGTGTATTTAGGACCTAACACCCTAAGATTGTAGGTCTCATCTGATATGTGGTCTTCAATGCTCAGTTATGAAAGAGATAACTCAGACTTGATCTCCAACCAGGGCTGGAGATAACTCATTAGCCAAAAACCTAGACATAGGACCTTGAAATCCCTAGTTATGCATTAATTAGGCCTGTGGCCTGGATTAGGTTACAAGTATTAAATGTATGTTTTATGAGCATCTGCATGCATATGCTGGGGTTAAATATCATAAAAGAAACAAAAAATGTATATGCTGGGGAGCGCTACATTAAAAAAATAAATAAATTAATAAGATTGTGTCCATATGTTAGACAAAAACCAAACAGAAGTAAGAATGAGTAAAAGAAAGCTATAAACATTTCAAATTACATTAATTGATCTGGACTTTTATTCCTGCAAGCAACCTAATATTTTTTAACCAAAAACATGTCAAGATATAGATATGGCACATTCTATCTTTTCATTGGAAAAGCCTTGTATGATTAATTTGAGGTGAGGAGTCACTGAAGTCATGTTACATAATACAACATACAGAGACAACAACAACAATAATAAACAGTGAGACAGCAAGAAAACAAACTTGTACTACTATCATTAACCTTAATATCATTACAGTAAATATTAATACATAAACTACAGTTATATAGTATAATTTATACACAGCAAAAGAACAAACTAAGAAGTGAGTTGCAATTTGCTAGTCAATGAACCAATGATCAAAAATTGTTCCCGAGGAGATACTGCTCTCTCTCTCTCTCTCTCTCAAAACAAACATCTATCCCTACCACCGATATTGTGAGATTAGCCATCTATCTATGCATCCATCAATCAATCATCTCCTCCCACTCATTCCCTCTCTCTCTCTCTCTCTCTCTCTCTCTCTCTCTCTCGGGTAACGATATAGGGATTGCATGCCTTTTCACCCAAGCAAAGGCATTCGCCCTTCCGAAGCCCAGCTTTTTTTCTACACCCTGTTTTGTTCCCTACCCTTTTTAAGCTCCTATATCTGTCAACTTCAGTCCCTCTCCCAAAGATATCCTCTTGATTCTTGATTCTCTCTATTGGTTCTCTCATACAATCTCCACATCTCTTCTCCTCTTTAAATACTCACCCCTCCCTCTACTTCACTAATAAGTTCACAAGCTTCATCTCTCTCTCTCTCTCTCTCTCTCCTCTCTCTCTCTCTCTCAAAAACAAAGCAAACACAAAGCAATGGATGGTCACCAACAGTGCAGCAGCAATGGCAGCAGCAGGAACTCCAGCAGCTTCCTGTGCAGGCAGTCAAGCAGCAGGTGGATACCCACAGCGGACCAGATCAGGATCCTGAGGGAGCTCTACTACATCAATGGGGTCAGGTCCCCGACTGCAGAGCAGATACAGAGGATCTCCGCCAGGCTCCGGCAATACGGCAAGATCGAGGGAAAGAACGTCTTCTACTGGTTCCAGAACCACAAGGCAAGGGAGAGGCAAAAGAAGAAGCTCACCGTAGATCACAACAACAACAACAACAACAACAACAACAACAACTCCACCATTACCACCACCAACAATGACAATACCCTCATTGCTCAATATGACAGCAACAACAACAAGCTCACCACCAACAGTACCATACATGTGCCTTATGGTCTCTCTGCAAATTATTAACATTCTTAATTATTTTATTAATTTTCATTCATTCATTAATTTATTTATTTGGGTGTTGATTTGGACTGCAGGGATTTCTGCTACTTCTCCTGATCTCTATGATGTTGGCAATGGCTATGGAGGCGGTGCCCCTGTGTTCATGGAGAGGAGCATCAGAGTAAGCTAGCCGCTTTTTATTTTTTTGATTTTTTTCTGTCTTTTTTAATAGGAAGAGAACATGCAGTTGCCAAAATGTCAGTGAGAATGTAGGGCTTCATGTAGTCAGAAAATTGGTGCTGAGCAGCCAATATAATAGCTCATCATTTATTATTCTAACAATAAAAATAAAAAAAATGTATGACTCTTGCTTATATGTGTTTTCTGTGCAGGAGTCCTGCTTCTCTGCTGGAGGAGGAGGAGATGGGTCTACAGTGGTGGGGATAGAGCCTGAAGCTATGCCATGGACGTATCAATACATCAAAGAGGAAGGTGCAGCGGCGACTCGAGAGATTGAAACCCTCCCACTCTTCCCCACTCACTCCCAAGACCAACAAGAGGATCAAGAAGAAGAAGAAGAAGAAGAACACAAGTATTACGACAGCTGCAATGACTACTACTGCGCACAACCTCCAAATGGTTACCTGCCTGCAGCGTACTACTGGGCTGCAGGTGCCCAGGCCCAGGATAACTATCACCATCACTACACTGCAAATGGAGCTGCTGCTGCTGATTTTGAGCTTACCCTCAACTCCTACTGCCCAGGCTCCATGTGAGCTCTCAGATCCTTAATATCTGACTACTAGCTTGTTAGTGACATTAGTAGTAGCTAGCTAGCTAGCATGCACCTATGCTTGTACTTAGGCTCTAGGTTAACAAGTTGCTGATCTCTTCTTACCTTGTGATCATGAAATGTATGTAGAATTTTTATGCTATGTTGTGTACAGTAGTAACTGTTTGGAGTCTTGAGATTGATGAAGATTTCCAAAAACTGGTAATCTTTCTGTTACTTGGATGGTACTGGTCTTCTGATATTCTTGCCTACAGGCTGCAGTTTTGACTGAGCCTTATAGGATTTGGTTTTGGATTTAGGTCTGGTTCACTGTACTAACCACGGCCTGGCTCAAGGCTAACACAGGTTGAGCTTGAGTAACATGAGCTCTCACCATTAGGCCACCAAGTGGGAGTTTTCTTCTTGAAGTTGGAAGTGATTCAGAATATTTAGCACCTAAAGATGTTTCAGATGGCTAGCTACTGTTTTTTTGTCCAGAATATCAGATGGTATTACTGATTCCATCAACAGAAAGTGTCGTTTTTTGACAAGGCAAAAGGCAACAGATCTAAACATTGCAATATTGTAATATTTTAGATTTGTCTCTTTTTTACCAGTGGTAATGGCATTATGCCAGTGTATATTTGGCTCACTACTTGTATAGATGTATCTCATCTAATTACTTTATACGCGCGCGCGCACACTTACATAGAAAGAAATATCACGAGTTCAAAGCAAGTCTCTAACAAATAGGAAGAGATGTTTTCTCTCTCATGTTTCGAGATGAGAGTTGAAGAGGCCATCTTATATTTAAGGATAATTTATACTATCAAGATGTGTTCATGTGTATTTAAGAAAAGGAAGGATGACAAAGGGGAAAGATTCCGACTTCAATTCTAGTTCCAACATTGTAATTTAGGTTGATGAAAGTAAAGTAATTTAGAGTATATGAAATAATTATCTACCTAGGAGAGGAGAGGTTCCCTAACATTCAAAGAAAATTTTATGATACCAAGAAATGTGTTTTATATCGAGGGAGGAGAGTGGAAGAAACCACCTTGTATTCAATGGAAGTTTTATATTGCCAAGAAGTGAACTTTAGATTTGTTCTAAAATTGTAAATTTAGAGCACATTTGCGAGGGAGAAGATGCATGGGCCATAGCAATAGTGGGGCTCAAGCTATAAGTTTGGGATTAGAATTGGAAAGTAGGAATAGCTTAGAATTTACTAAAAAAAATATATACCCCTACGTGTGTCTGTGTCCCCTTAAGGGGACGCTCGACTGGTTAGATCGTGGGTTTACTCCCCAGCAGATCGCTCATTCGAATTCTTTGATAGGCATTTGCCTCCGAAATTTTATTCCCTCGACTTACCGAGGACTGTGTAGGGAAACTTCTCAGGATAGGGTGCACAGGTCCTATGGATTTCAATATATATATATATATATATATATATAATATATATATATATATAGACTTGTATCCTTTCAAAAGGATTTGATCCCGGATCCTTCCCACTCAAATTCAACCCTCCAACATTCGAATACAAGATCCACTCCGTTGAATCTGATCTATACTATTTCAAGTATCTATAAACCAAAAATCAAGTGTTTTAAATACTTTTTGCCCATCCATCAAGCGACGCAAAATGGACGGCTGAAAGTAGTGAGTTGGTTAGATCTATGTCTTTAGACATACAAATTCTCGATCCGGCCATTTCATTATGATCTAAACATTTAAAAACACCTATAAACTAATTTTTGTTAGATTTCAAATGTTCTACACCGTTAAACTAACCAACTCACTATTTAGGCCGTCCGTTTTTCCCCTACTTGATGGATGGGCAAAAAGTATTTAAAACACTTGATTTTTGGTTTATAGATACTTGAAATAGTATAGATCAACTTCAACGGAGTGGATCTTGTATTCGAATGTTGGAGGGTTGAATTTGAGTGGGAAGGATCCGGGATCAAATCCTTTTGAAAGGATACAAGTCTATATATATATATATATATATATATATAATATATATATATATATATATATATATATATATATATATATATATTATATATATATATGGGGTTACTGTACCTCAGCCGACGGCTGAGAGAGTTTCTCAGCCGGCGGTGACGTGGCTGAATATATGCCACATATCGGCCGCAGAGTGTAGGCGACAAAAAAATCAAAAAAATCCCGCCTAAACAATCGTGAAACAAATTGACAAAAATACTCCTGTTTTACTTCTAAACTAGTATAAACTCATCCACAAACAAAATTTACCTACAGAATTTTCAGCTGAATATATCTACAGTTATAAAATTCTTAATTCTACTACAGACAAAACATGATATCGTTCAGCACTCCGAAGACAGACGCTGTCTTTTTTCACATGCCTTATGTAACAGAATTCTTACCATTTTACAAAGTCTGCGATCATATTCGCAGTCATAGTATAATAAAACTTTCGAATATTGCGACCATCGTCGCAGAATTAATACAATATAACATTCAATTTTATATGACGACTGCGGCACTAGTCGCAGTCATAGTAACAAAAAAAATTTTATATCACGTCTGCGACCCTAGTCGCATTCCTTTTTTATATCACGTCTGCGACCCTAGTCGCATTCCTTATTCCCATAAAAATAACAGACGAAACATGCTATCGTTCAGCAATGCGACCTCGTTCAGAACAGCGACCAAGGTCGCAATCTTTTTCAGCACTGCGACCAAAATCGCAATCTTTTTTCGCATGCCTTATGTAACAGATTTTTTATAAGTTTATAAAGTAGATTAGCACTGCGACCCTGAGATCAGTTCGCGTATATCACATCTTATAAAAATACTATATTAATTACACTGAATTAAATGAAGTAATTAATATTCTATCTACCGTGATACAACAACAGTCTCGAAAAAAGAGATGCACTAATATTAATCTCGATAAAGGAAAGATGAGCACCATACGTAATCTAAAGATATAAGGAAAACATTCTATAAAAAGTTAATTTGTACTTCACGTAGTAAAACTCTGAAAAAAAGGAACTCTTCGGATTCTCCCGCCATAACTCTTCAATTAAATATTTAATTTTTTTTACCACTTCTTCCCATACTCAACCGTCACCTATAACAATTATTACTACTATTACAATTATTATTACTATTCATATTCTTTCACATTCTTTACCTTTATATAGTGCTTGTAACTAATATATTATCTCATATCTAAAAACTATATTTTTGCTCTTCCTTTTCAATTTGATTTCAAAAACTTTCAGAAAACAATTCATTCTTGAATCATGTCTTCCCCATCTTCTTCCTCTGAACACTCAGATTTCAACTTCAATCATTCCCCACCGGTCCTCTTTCTTCAGGGTATTCTAGTGAATCTGATACCAGTCTAGACTTCACTCCTTTTGACTATATCACTACATCAAATAATATTTTAACTGATCCTCCTCTTCATGAGGATGATGAAGTTTTCATGTGGGTTAGTGAGGAGGAAATTATTCCTCAGCCACTTGACAAAGACATGCTTGATGAAAGCATGCCTCTGATGCTGGAGGCTCGCTTTCTCGACACGGATCGGAGGAAGAGCTTGATAGAGACGATCCATTCTGGGAGTTAATCGATGAACAAAAAAGCCCTCAAAAACAGGAAGATATGAGGAAATAAGTGATGAACAGGAAGACGAGGAGAATGAAGACGACGAATGTGCTTATGATGGTGATGACGACGAGGATTAGGATTTCCTGATCTTCTGATATTCAACGTTATTTTGTCTTCTGTTGACAGCTTTTAATGCTCTTTTTTTGTAAGGTCTCTTTCTGACCATATTATGTTATAAATAAAATTTACTTCTATATGTAAAAAAATCTTTCATATTTTTAAAATACATATAAAGTATGCCGTATAGTTATTATTTCTGCATCTTATCTGCGATAATGGTCGCAGTACTCATATAATAATTACATATGAAACAGTGACCATGGTCGCTGTCCAGTCATAAAACAGTTTGATCGTTTGCATTCATTAAAGTTATAAACAACTGCCATGGTCACAGTCCAAAATTAAACTATATAAACAGATAATACTGCGAACATGATCGCAATCCTCTCAAATCAGTATATTTCACTGTATATTTCACTGTATATCACAAATTAGAAAACTGCGACTGCTGTTCTTAAACACTGCGACCATAGTCGCAGTCCTACTTCGCATGCAATAAGTAAAAAAATTCGTAGTTTATAGGCGGCTGAGACAACAGTTACAGTGAAGAGCAAACATATAAAACCATACGTAAATTGCGACTATAGTATCAGTCCTTAGTCACCGTTATTACATCTAACTTAGCAAAAAAAATCATCCAAAAAAAATGCTATCGTGAGTACTGCGACCATAGTCGCAGTCCTTGATCGCATGCTATATGTAAAAAATAATTTAATAGTTCATAGGAGGCTCAGACAACAGTCACATTGAAGAACAAATATATAAAATAATACGTAAACTGCGATTATACTATCAGTTATTACTCACCGTTATTACATTTAACCAAGCAAAAAAAACATCCACGACTTGCTCTCGTTAAGCACTGCGATCATAGTCGCAGTCCTTATCCGAATTCAATATGTAAAAAAATTAATAATTATACATTACAT
>JAVJIF010011063.1:0-17500 GCA_038442645.1 Agave tequilana | reverse complement strand
GCACAGTAAAGGTTGGCAGCCATCGTTTCATAACACTCCCCTTGGCTATAACTATATATGATGTCTCATTAAAAATCATGCTAAGAAAACCCAGTGGGATAAAATCATAGCGAAGGAAAAAAGAATACACCATTTCTGTATACGTGTTCTATGCTATCTCGTTAAAAACCTTACCAGGAAAATCCTGTGGGACAAAATCATAGTAAGAAAAAAGGAGTGCAGCCACGTAAGCTCCCCCTCAAGTTGACATGAGTAGTTCTTTTTCATAAGTCTCTCATATGACGCATCCCAATATCATGAATAAGGTTTCTGAGAGTTGTAGTAGGAAATGCCTTTGTAAAGAGATCTGCTGCATTATCACTTGATCGGATATATTGAATATTAATTTCCTTATCCTTTTCAAGTTCTTGACTGAATGAGAAGAACTTTGGGGGTATATGCTTGAATCGGTCGCTTTTGATGAGTCCTTCCTTTATTTGAGCGATGCATGCAACATTGTCTTCAAACAGTACTGTTGGATCTCTGTTGATTGGTAATCCACAAGTTGTTTGGATGTGTTCAGTTACAGACCTTAGCTGTACACATTCTCGACTTACTTCATGTAGTGCTATGACTTCAGCATGATTAGAAGAAGTGGCAATGAGTGTCTGCTTTTGTGAACGCCAAGAGATCGCTGTACCTCCACATGTGAACTCATATCCTGTTTTAGACCTGGCTTTATGTGGATCTGACATGTAACATGCATCTGCATAACTAATCATTTCTTATTTTGATCCTCTAGAATAAAACAAACAAAAATTAGTTGTTCCTTGAAGATAACAAAATACATGCTTTATACCATTTCAATGTCTCCGTGTATGAGATGAGCTAAATCTTGCTAATAAATTAGTAGTGAATGCTATATCTGATCGTGTACAATTAGCCAAATACATAAGAGCTCCAATTGCACTTTTGTATGGTACTTCAGGACCAAGAACCTCTTCATTATCTTCGCGAGGGCGAAATGGATCTTTTTTCACATTCAATGATCTAACAATCATTGGATTGCTTAAAGGGTTTGCTTTATCCATGTTAAAACATTTCAAGACCTTTTCAGAATAATTTGATTGAAGTAAAAGTATTCTACTTTGAAAGTGCTCAATCTGTAAACCAATACAATACTTGATTTTCCCATGGTCTTTCATTTCAAATTCATTCTTTAAATACATCATTGCTTCCAGGAATTCTTTATGAGTCTCAATGATATTTAAATCATCAACATATACAGCAATGATAATGAATCTGGATGTTGTTTTCTTTATAAAAACACATGGGCATATAGGATTATTCACATATCCTTCTTTTAACAAATACTCGCTTACGCGATTATACCACATGCGCCATGATTATTTTAACCCATATAAAGATCTTTGTAATTTGATCGAATATAATTCTTTGGGTTTTGAACTTAATGCTTCAGGCATCTTAAATCATTCAGGGATTTTTATATAAATATCGCTATCAAACGACCTATATAAATAAGCTGTAACAACATCCATAAGACACATTTCTAAATTTTTAGAAACTACTAGGCTGATTAAATATCTAAACGTAATTGCATCCATTACTGGAGAATACGTTTCTTCATAATCAATTTCAGGTCTTTATGAAAAATCTTGAGCAACAAATCGAGTTTTGTGCCTCTCAATCTCATTTTTCTCGTTGCGTTTTCTCACAAAAATCTATTTGTATCCTACTGGTCTCACGACTTCAGGCGTGAGATGAAAGTACACCTAGAGGGGGGTGAATAGGTGTACGGCTAATCTAATGAACAAAATGCGAAAATTAAAACTTAAATTGCAACATACTTAATGTAACAAACGAGTGTAGCCGAATTCCCGGTGAAGGGCTCTGGACTAACTCCTCTTGATTCCTCTGAATAAGAGTTGAGGCGCTATATGAAGCTCTCGTAGTTAAGCACAAGTGAGGCACACACAAACAAGCCAAGCATATAATGAATGAGCAATATGAAATGATGCAAGGCACAAAGTAAAGAGAGAGAGTTAGAGAGTCAATGGATCAATCGCTAACACACGGATATGTTTCGAGGTTCGAGCACCCAGCTCTACGTCCCTGCCTTCACACAGAAGGATTTCCACTAACTTATCCACACAGGACTCCCACATAGGGAACCTCCACTGAGGATTTGGGGCAATACAATAACCGGGAGTACACAACTCCTCTCTATACAAACACAACCTCTACACCTAGAGGTTAGGCACAAAGCCACCAATATCAACCTCACAAATGAGGGATAGGCACAAAGCCAATACAACCAATCAACCTCTCACTAGAGGGATAGGGCACAAAGCCACCACTCCACAAATCAACCTTTACACAAGAGGGATAACACAAAGTAGGAGGCTTTACAACTTAGTGATCAAAAGACCACAAACTAATTCTTTCTCACTTACACAAAGATCCTAATAGATAGGTAGATATGATAAGCTCAAGTGTGAGAAAAACTAAAGGAATGAAAAATAAATATTCAAAGAAAATCTTTGGGAAAAATAAGAAATAAGGATGAAGAAGATGAACCAAAAACACTTTTCCCAAAATCACTTTTCTTTGATTTTTCAAACCCTAGAAAAACACCAAATCAAGTGTAAACTTTAGAGCCCAAAACTTCTTTTTGATTGCTACAAAAACACTAGTAAGATCAGAAAATAAGCTCTCCAAAAACTTGTTAAAAACTATTAAGAGAAAACCCAATTTATAGCCTCTTTGAAAACTAGCCGTTGGCAGCCAATTATGGTCAGATTTGACCATCCGGTCGACCGGCCAACGGTCAAAATTCTACCGTTGCGCCTGCCGGTCGACCGCCCGGTCGACCGCGCCCAGAACCAGAGAGCAACGGCTCTCTGGCCGGTCGACCGCCCCGTCGACCGGGTCAACCCGAGAGTGGGCTGACTTCAGTCGGTCGACCGCTTGGTCGACCGGCCCAAGGGGCTGGCTGCGTGCACGTCCTTGTGCACGTCCGGTCGACCATTCCGGTCGACCGGCTCCTGGTCCGGTCGACCGCCAGAGCCTGGCAGACTTAATAAGGAATTTGAAAACTGGGTTTTTATTATCCTATTAAATCCCATAAAATCTCTAAAAATCTATAAAAATAAGTTCTAGTATTATCTATGATATACAAACATGTGAGAAAAATTTTAACACATATTTCAAACTATTTGAACCATTTTTGTGACTTACAAATTTTGCCGAAAATCAAAACCCGTATTTTTCAAAACTTGAATTTTTCAAATGGAAATCCGATTTGTCCAAACTCATCCAAATACAAAAACATGATATTGAAACAACTTTTAGACATATAGTATATGGATATAATCCAATATACATATAAAGATGTATATCAATGTTTTGATATTAAATCTGAAAATATGTTTTGTTAAAACACAAAACTCCAAACACATGAATAGGCATATCAAAATAAGTTTGTCTAAGATATGAAGCATACATGTATATAGAACAAATCTAATATACATTAAACCATGTAAACTTGTTTTGATTCTATCTATTCATGAAAACCAAGATCGGTTAAACCAAAAACCGAAAACCAAAACATGAAACTTAAACAAGTGTGTGTGTTGTGAACTTGAGCATATCACACTATCTAATCTTTAACAAATGGATCTAAACACCTATAAACTAAACACTGTACCGAAGTCTTCTTGTAGAGCTCCGTCTCCAAGTCGACTCGATCCAAACGTGATCCACTGAGCTTGACTCCAACGAGTGCAAGATATGAATTTTGACGCTCGGGCTTTTGAATCACCATGTGAGAGCTCCAAAATACCTTTGTTAAAGCTAATCACCTACTAATATCTTGGTTAAGTATCTGAAACTAAATATCACAAGATTATTAGTAAACATAACTACATGAGTTAATCATCATCAAAACTAGAGTGGAAGGCCTCTGGGCCAACAATCTCTCCCTTTTTGATGATGACAAAACTCATGGAGTTATATATGCATGGATTAAAGTTAAGCTTTAAGGAAGCTCCCCCTTAACTCATGCATAGTAATAAATAATAAGATATTCAATGAAGCACATGATACTAAACAAATGTATGCAACAACTAGGAGAGAGAAACATGCATAAAACAAACATATGTTTCAAAAGCCTTCTCCCCCTTTTTGTTTAAACTCTCAAAATCATTTTTCTCATATATTATTGTAAGATGCATAAACTCAATATATGCAAAAACACAAATATGCATATATAAACTCAAAATCTTTCTCCCCCCTTTTGTCAATCATCAACAAAGGGGTCAAGAAAACAATGTTCTCCCCCCTTTTGTCTTAAACAAAAAAATATCAATAAGGGGTGAAATCAAAACAAAACATTATGATACCAATTTGAAAAAAAATATCAATTGAGTGCGTCATGATATCAATTTACAATAAAACAAAACATACCAAGTGAAGGTACATAAAACAAATGTTTTAATATAAATTTAAATACCAATTGATACCAATTGTAAGTAAATACCAATTAAATACCAATTGTAAGTAAATAAATCATTTTGAGCAATTCAACCAAAAATTTTGATATCAATAAAACATACCAATTGTTAACATTATTTTTTGTTTTCTTTATTGTAAGTAAATTTATAGGTAATCTTGATACCAATTTGTAAAGATTAGTAACAAGTGAAAGTAATTTTTCATTAAAAGTATATGATACCAAAAATATTCAATATCCTTTTCCAATTATTTTTAATATAAAGTGTGGGAGTAGAATATCAATTAAAAGATGAAATGTGAATTTTCTCCCCCTTTATGAAATACCAAATAAAATAATGCATAAGCTTGTATAAGATACCAATTGAAACATAATCAATTGAAATATAATAGTCATTTAAGAAATTAAGCTTAGCATAACTAAAATTTGTGCTCAAAGATATAGATATAGTAAGCACAAATAAAACATATATATATATATGTATGGAAAAATGAATACCAATCGAAATTGATACTATTTGAAGTGTAAGCATACATATATAGAAACATATATGAGTATACAAAAAAAATGTCAATAGTGATACCAATTGAAAAAATCCAATGATACCAATTGAAAACACAAAGGATTAAGTGTATAACTCATATTACTTACCACCCATTTCATGCACATGTTTAAAAAGATTTTCAATATTAAGCATACAAGGCATGGTCGCCCAACCAACCGCCCTTCAATGGAAAGAGTTTTCAAAAATAGGTTTGAAAATAGTTTACCATAATTGAAAACTCTTCCAAAATGAAGAATACAAACTAGTTAAAAGAAAAATTTGTAAACTAGTACGAAATCCTTCAAGTAACGAATAAAGCAAAATTATATTTCATGAAAAACATGTAAATCACATGATCACTAAATACTCAAAATCAATAAAGCATAAATTGTACTCATGAAAACAAAATCATGAGAAAATATCAACTAAAATGAGTGTACAAGTGTTATGTGAAACATATCATCATGAAAATATGCAATTAAGCTCAATAAGAAATTCCTTAAAATATGAAAATCATCAAAACGATTTAATCTTTAAGACATATGTATGTCTTGTACAAACCAAAGAATACATACATATTCAAACATAACGAGTCCACCAAAGTATATGCATGAAGGCAAGTGGCTCAAAGGATGTATATGTATAGACAATAGTTTAGACAAAATAGACATATACATGAAGTTAAACATAAACATGAAAACATGTACAAATGGGAATACAAGTCAAATGCATGGATCATCAAAACTAGGTTATACTAGTACACCTAATGAGTACAAATGAGCGTTCAAGCACAAACATGTAATAATCTATTTGTAACTCATTAGTTGTACAAGTATATATCCAAGTTTTGATGAAATCTAACATCTAAACATGTAAAAACATGAAGCATAGAAATCAAAATAAAAACTCATATGATCATTATGGTAAATGCACATGCATTAGATATAGGACATACATATTAGTTAAACTAAAGTGAGAACACTAATATGGGTCCATATAAATATGGGTGTCTCAAATACTAATAATGCATGTCATAGGACTAATAAACATGTCATATGGCATAATGAACATTAAAACAATACATGCTATAAATGAATGATCTAAAAGCATGCAAACATAATGAGGAGTAAGAGATAGTTACCAAAACCATGAGGGTAACTCTTCATGTCTCCAAAATAAGGTGGTCCTCCCACCAAACTCTCCTTGAAAGTGATACATCCAAATAGTCCTCTTTTAAGCTCGGAACGCATCCACCTCAAGGCACCATCACTCTCACTTCATGCGAGAGCCCACACCTACATCAAATACAATAGGGGTGATCTTTGGTACCCACACTCTTTTGGGTCCATGGGGGTTAGTTCCTTTCCTAACCCAAACAAATTTAGTTGCTAAATTTGAATCATGTATACGATCATAGCAAAACTTAGCAAGGTGGCCCTTACGTCCACAATGTGTACAAGTGTACACATGAGCATACATAGTGTTGTGTACATGAACGTGCGAAGCATGTGTATGCCATGGATGGTGTGCATGTAAAGATGAAACTTGTTTCTTTCGAAACATAGATTCCAAACGTGAGTGGTTCATGGCACAATGCCTCAAAGTGGAGCCCAAACAATCAACACTCTTCTTAAGCATAAATATATCACTTTCAATTATAGAAGAGGTGCATGCAATAGGTAAGTTAGGATGTGAAGCTACACTAGCATGGCAACATGAGAATCTAAATCATTTTTCAAAGAAACATTTTTCTTTAAACAATCTTTTAATTCTTGTGAAATCAAATTTTTTTATTTTTTAAAGAATTATTTTCTTTAATACAAAATCAAGTTTTGAAGTTAAATCCTCATTTTTCTTCAAAACATATTCACAATCATTTTTACTTTTCAAAATTTTGTTTTCATTAAGTGCAAGATCAAGTTGGGATTTAAGCGAGTCACTTTCACTTGAAATCTCATCCCTTTCTTGCAAAACAATCTCAAGTCTAGAAGATAAATTTTTATTTTCTTCTTTTAAACCAAGACTTTCCTTTTTCAAAGTTTGTATTTTGAAATCAAATTTTCATAATTTTTAGCAAGTTCATCATTCATGGCTTGTGCCTCTAAACACTCATTGCAATAGGAACTAGTGCTAGCATCTAGTTGAGTTTCCGATTGTACCTCAAGGGAGTCATTCCCTTGGACCATGAAGCAACGTTCGTCGGACTTGTCTCTCCTAGATCTCCTCTTCTTATCGATAAGTGTTGGTAGCTCGGGAGATGTCAAAATGCTCCATACTGCAAAAGCGGACTCATAGTGAGAAAACACATGTAAATATTCTTTATCAAGAGATGCTCTAAGTGCCTTTAGGGCTAGTGTATTGGCCTCTATATGCCTGCTATCACTAAGGTAGGATTCTTTGGTAATGGCAAGGTAAACTTTATAACTTAGGGTTTTTAAATGACAACTCATCAGACCCTTCCATATATCAAGTCTAGAGATATCAAACATGGGAGGGACGTCCATGAGTGTAAACAATATGTGTGCAAATGCAAATGCAAATGTAGATTAGCACCAAGATCACACTCCTAGGTGGTTAAACCTAATATCAGGAGCGTAGGCTCTGATACCAATTGAAAGTACACCTAGAGGGGGGTGAATAGGTGTACGGCTAATCTAATAAACAAAATGCGGAAATTAAAACTTAAATTGTAACACACTTAATGTAACCAACGAGTATAGCCGAATTCCCAGTGAAGGGCTCTGGACTAACTGAAAAACACCTAGAGGGGGGGTGAATAGGTGTAATTGCTAATCTAAGAAACTCAATGCAAACTAAGTGCGCTAAATGCGGAAGCTAATGCAAATGTTGCACAAACTAATACAATACAACAAGTGTAGCCGAATTCCCCTTGCGAGGCTCTGGACTAACTCCTCTTGATTCCCCTTAAATGGGTTGAGGCGCTATGTGAAGCTCTTGTTGGATGAGTACAAGTTAGGCACACACACACAAGCAATCCAAGCAATATGAAATATGTGCACACACAATCAAGCCAAGCAATCAAGGATAAATTACAATATGAAAGATGCAAGGCAACACAAGCATGTATATATAATGAATGCTATGAAAGTATGATGCTTGTATGAAATGATGCTTTGCACAAATGTAAAGAGAGAGAGTTAGAGAGACAATGGATCAAAACGCAAACACCAAGATTTGTTTCGAGGTTCGAGCACCTTGCTCTACATCCCCGCCTACACCACCGTGTAGGATTTCCACTATCTCAACTCCCACCGAGGGAACCTCTACCGAAGAGGATTTCTTACAACTCTAGGAGTACCAAACTCCTCTCTCAAACAACAACCTCCTCACAACCGAGGGGTTAGGCCCGTAGCCAATACAACAACCACCCACACACCTCTACCCTCAACCGAAGAGCTCACACCAACTCAATCACCTCACTTGAGGGATACAAACCAATCACCCGATCACCTCTACCTAAGAGGGATTCACAAATAAAAGGGTGTTTACAACAAAGAGGTTTACAACAAACAACCTCAAACTCTTCTCTTTCTTTTTCTCTTATCTTTTTCCACAAAAAAAATCCTAATAGTTTAGGATAGGTGATAGCTCAAGTGTGGAAACAAGGTGTTTTTGGAAACCAGCAACAAAGAAAACTACTTGGAAAAATCACTTGTAAATGATTGAAAATGAAAAACAAACAATCTCCCAAAACCCTAGCTTTCTTTGATTTTCCAAAAACCCAAAAACAAATAAGATGAAATCTTTTTGACTTAAAACTCTTTTAAAACTCTTCAGAAAACTGAAAATTTTTAGCTCAAAAATTCTTGTCCAAAACAATGGAGAAATGGGGTATATATAGCCCCTAGGAAAAACTAGCCGTTAGGCTGATGTGGCAGTCTGACCAACTGCCGGTCGACCGTCCGGTCAACCGCCAACGGTCAAAAATGTGACCGTTGGGCAACATCGGTCGACCGGTCCGGTCGACCGAAATAAACCGAGAGCAGAGCTCTCAGGCCCGGTCGACCGGCCCGGTCGACCGTCCACTGTGCCTAACAGACGTGCACGTCTGTGCACGTCGGTCGACCGGATCGGTCGACCGGCCCTTGTGCGGCCGACCGTCCCGGTCGGCCGACCGCCTGTCAGCACAAAAAAACCAGGTCAGAAAAATTTGGAAAAATATTTTCTAAAAAATCTTTTATCTCTTTTAAAAATACCATAAAAATTGTTTTATCATATTATGTTGAAACATAAACATGTGATAAAAATTTCAAGACATATATCAATCATATCAATTCATTTTTGTGTCTTGCCAATTTATCAAAAACAAACTTGTATTTTTATCAAACTTGATTTTTTTCAAAGCATGAATAGGATAGTCAAAATAAGTTTGTTTACCAAGTTAAAGCATGTATGTATAAATAGAGAACATCTACTATACATATAACATATGTAAACTTGTTTTGATCTATTATTCATGAAAACCAAAAACCAAATCATGAAACGTGTGTGTTTTGTGCACTTGAGCATACCAACTAAACTAAGCTTTACAAATGGATCTAAACACATAAACTAAACTAACTACACTAGGATACCTAAGTCTTCCTTGAGGAACTCCATCTTCAAGTAGACTTGCTCCCAAACGCGATCCACCGAGTGCAAAGGGTATGATCTTTAAGCTTTGGCACCGGAATCACCATGATAAGCTTCCAAACACTTTGTTGAAGGTAATCACCAAAACTAATATCCTGCTAATGATCTGAAACTTAGAAACACAAGAATATTAGTAAACATAACTACATGAGTGTTGATCATCATCAAAACTAGAGTGGAAGGCCATTGGGCCAACAATCTCCCCCTTTTTGATGATGACAAAACTCATGGAGTTATATATGCATGGATTAAAGTTAAGCTTCAAGGAAGCTCCCCCTTAACTCATGCATATGGATAAACAATAAATATATGCAATTAGTATTAAACATGAAACATGCGTATGCATTGCATAAACAATAAATGGTTCTAGATATCAAATGGAATATTCAAAACAAAATAAGCTCTAGATACCATTACAAAGCAAACTCTATAAATCAATTAAACTTAATATTCTTGAGATTAAAACATAAGCATGCATATAAAACACAAATACTTCTCCCCCTTTTTGTCAATCATCAACAAGGGGTAAATAATCAAAACCATAGATAAAATGAGGGGTAAAAATCTTTCTCCCCCTTTTTGTCAATCAAAACAATGCAAACAATGTTCTCCCCTTTTTGTCTAAAACAAAAAACAAAATCAATAAGGGGTGACTACAAGCATGATATCAATTAAAAATATGTCAATGAAGCATCTTGATACCAATAAACAAGAATCAAATATATTATATGCTATATACATTCATGAAGAGGAAGACGCTAAGTTAGCTTCCCTACACATATGCATTACATGAAGAAGGGATGACAAGCCCCATTCACATAACACATATTATGTAATGCATAAGAGGAGATGTGAAGCTCCCCCTACACACGTATATCATATAAAGAAGAGTTGTCAAGCTCCTCAATTTATAATATACTCACATGAATCTATATGTAAGAGAGATGTTAAGCTCTCCTTGCATATAGGAAATACAAATCAAAACTTTGAATATTTTCTTTAAACAAAATTTTGGAAATACCAATTGTATTAAACATAAGTCTTGAATTCTTAAACATGAATCTTGAAACCAAAACAAATTTTGAATTTCTTAAATATGATACCAATTGTAAGAATTGTTCATTTTAAAACATATAAACAAATTTGATGTTGATATCACATGTTTAAATAACAACTTTTAATCATAAAGAGTGGGAGTACAAATACCAATTGAAATACAAAATCAAATTTCTCCCCCTTTATGAAAAACAAACTAAAGACATGCATAGTCTTGATAACAATTTAAAGTAATCAATTTAAACAAAATTGAAACTCAAGCACTAGCATAAACACAAACATATATATGTATGAAAGATAGATACCAATAGAAATTGATATACTTGGAATTTAAGCATACATACATACAAAACATATATGAGTATATATAAGATCAAAATGATACCAATTGAAAGAGTTCAATGATACCAATTGACATAACAATAAGTTCAAGTGTATACATCATATTATCTACCACCCAATATGATTCAAGTTTTAAAGATTTTCAATTTAGGGCATACATGAACATGATCTCCCATCCTACCGCCCTTAGAAGGTAGGGGTTTTCAAGAATAGATTTGAAAATTTAGTTTTGTTTGAAAAACTCTACCAAATGAAGAATATCGCAACTAGTTAAATGGAAAAATTTGTTAACTAGCACGAAATCCTTCAAGCAAGGATAAAAACAAAAAATGAAATTCACATGATAATCATCACTCTAACCAATAAAGCATACCTCATGAGAAAACAAAACATGAGCAATAGATATGAGTGTACAAATAATATGTGAAGATCATAATCATGAACAATATTTCATTAAGCTCAATTATTCCTTAAAACATAATTCTATCAAAAACATGAAAATCATATAAAACTCCTTATTTAATCTTCAAGGCATATGTATGTCTAATACAAACTATAGTATACATACATATCCAAAATATAACGAGTCCACAAAATATATGCATTAAGGCACGTGGCTCAAAAAGGATACTCATGTATATTCATAGTTTGGATAAGATGGACATATACATGAAGTTAAATATTGACACAATAAACATGACAATCATGAAAACATGAAAAGCATGAAAAGTATGAAAATTTAGCTTTTCATTAAAAAACATTTGATACCAATTCTTTTCAAGGTATATGTATGATTTGTCAACACAAGAGTATACATACATATCCCTTAAACACACTTTGAGTCTATAATAGATATTTGCATGAAAGGCAAATGACTCAAGGGGTATACATGTATATCTTCAAGTTTGACAAAATAAACATATACATGAAGTGAAACACACAATCATAAAACAAATCCAAAAATGGAATACAAGTTTGAAATGTATGATCATCAAAACTAGACTATACTAGCACATCTAATGGGTTCAAATAAGCAATCAAGCTCAACATATATAGATTTATTTGTAGCCCACTCTATTTCAAGTATATAACTAGTCTTAATGAAAACAAACATCTAAACCTATATTCAAACATGAAGCATCAAACAATATAAAAGTCATCATGATAAAACTAAAACATGATTACTATGTAAATTCACATGTATTAGATTCATGATGTACATTATAGCTTAAACAAAAGTGAGAACACTAAATATGGGTTCATATAAGCATATGTGTCTCAAATACTATACATGTATGTCAAGGATCTAATAAACATGGAATGAACATACTAATCCATGACATCAAAAATATGCTATAAACATTAAAACATGGAAAGCATGTAAACAATAAATGGGAGTAAAGGATTGTTACCAAACCGAAGAAGCAACTCTCCTTGTCTCCAAAACATGGTGGTCATCTCCACCAAATCTTCCCTTGAAAGTGATGCATCCAATTTGATTTCCATGAAGTCCGGAACGCATCCACTCCAAGGTGTCATCACTCTCACGTCATGTGAGAGCCCACACCTACATCAAAAAAATAGGAGGGGTGGTCTTTGGTACCCATACCTTCTTGTTGGGTCCATGGGGGTTAGTCCCTTCTCTAACCCAAACAAAGTTCTTTGCTAAATTTGGAGTATGTAATCTATCATAGCAAAATTTAGCAAGGTGGCCCTTACGTCCACAATGTGAACATGAGTACACATGAGCATACATGTGTTGATGGTGTCCGTGTGGAGCATGTGTATGCCGTGATGGGTGTGCATGCATAAAGGATGGAACTTGTTTCTTTCGAACCAAGGTTTCCAACCGTGAGTGGTTCATGGCACATTGGCTCATAGTGGAGCCCAAACAATCTACTCTCTTCTTTAACATACAAATATCATCAATAATTTTAGAAGAAGAGGTACATGCATTAGGTAGACTAGATGAAGAAGCTACACTAGCATGGCAAACATGTGCATCAATTTTATTTTGCAAAACAATGTTTTTCTCTAAACATACATTTAAATCATTAGAAATAGAAATGATTTTATTTTTCAAAGCAACATTCTCTTTTAACAAAATCAATTTTTGAAGTCAAATTTTCATTCTTCTTCAAAATAGCATGGCAATCATTTTTAGATTTTAAAAATTCATTTTCATTAAGTGCAAGATCAAGTTGAGATTTTAATGAGTCCCTCTCATTATAGACCTCAACCTTTTCTTGCAAAACACAATCAAGTGTAGAATGCAAACACTTATTTTCTTTTTCAATTTCTAGACTTTTCTTTTTCAAAATCTTATATTTTTCTATCAATTTTTCACACACATAGATAGTTCTTCATTCAAGGCATGGGGATCAACATAATCATTTGAAGAACTAGCACAATCATTACTATCTAGGTGGGATTCCGAATGTACCTCAAAGGCCATTCCCTTGGACCATGAAGCATTGTGAATCGGATTCTCCACTAGATTCCTCTTCTTGGATTGGCAATTGAAGCTTGGAGTGGTGGTTGTTGTCAATAGATTCCATACTGCAAAAGCGGAATCAAAGTTAGAAACACGTAAAAGATAATCTTTAGATAAAGTGCTTCTAATGGCCTCTAGGGCTTGTGCATTGGCCCCTATATGATTGCAATCACTAAGGAAGGATTCCTTGGTAATAGCAAGATAAATTTTATGACCTAGGGTTGTAAATAAACAGTCATCCTAATCTTCCAACATGAATGTTGGAAGGGTCATACATAGGTAGGGTCATGAAGGCCATGGTAAACTATATATGAAATGTGCAAACAAACAAATGCAAATGAGATTAGCAAGCAAATGGATCACTCCTAGGATGTTAAGCCTAAGTATCAGGAGCACTAGCTCTGATACCAATTGAAAAAACACTAGAGGGGGGTGAATAGGTGTAATTGCTAATCTAAGAAACTCAATGCAAACTAAGTGCGCTAAATGCGGAAGCTAATGCAAATGTTGCACAAACTAATACAATACAACAAGTGTAGCCGAATTCCCTTGCGAGGCTCTGGACTAACTCCTCTTGATTCCCCTTGAAATGGGTTGAGGCGCTATGTGAAGCTCTTGTTGGATGAGTACAAGTTAGGCACACCACACAAGCAATCCAAGCAATATGAAATATGTGCACACACAATCAAGCCAAGCAATCAAGGATAAATTACAATATGAAAGATGCAAGGCAACACAAGCAATGTATATAATATGAATGCTATGAAAGTATGATGCTTGTATGAAATGATGCTTTGCACAAATGTAAAGAGAGAGAGTTAGAGAGACAATGGATCAAAACGCAAACACCAAGATTTGTTTCGAGGTTCGAGCACCTTGCTCTACATCCCCGCCTACACCACCGTGTAGGATTTCCACTATCTCAACTCCCACCGAGGGAACCTCTACCGAAGAGGATTTCTTACAACTCTAGGAGTACCAAACTCCTCTCTCAAACAACAACCTCCTCACAACCGAGGGGTTAGGCCCGTAGCCAATACAACAACCAACCCACACACCTCTACCGAAGAGGCTCACAACCAAACTCAATCACCTCACACTTGAGGGATACAAACCAATCACCCGATCACCTCTACCTAAGAGGGATTCACAAATAAAAGGGTGTTTACAACAAAGAGGTTTACAACAAACAACCTCAAACTCTTCTCTTTCTTTTTCTCTTATTTTTTTCCACAAAACAAGATCCTAATAGTTTAGGATAGGTGATAGCTCAAGTGTGGAAACAAGGTGTTTTTGGAAACCAGCAACAAAGAAAAACTACTTGGGAAATCACTTGTAAATGATTGAAAATGAAAAACAAAACAATCTCCCAAAACCCTAGCTTTCTTTGATTTTCCAAAAACCCAAAAACAAATAAGATGAAATCTTTTTGACTTAAAAACTCTTTTAAACTCTTCAGAAAACTGAAAATTTTTTAGCTCAAAAATTCTTGTCCAAAACAATGGAGAAATGGGGATATATAGCCCCTAGGAAAAACTAGCCGTTAGGCTGATGTGGCAGTCTGACCAACTGCCGGTCGACCCGGTCCGGTCGACCGCCAACGGTCAAAAATGTGACCGTTGGGCAACATCGGTCGACCGGTCCGGTCGACCGAAATAAACCGAGAGCAGAGCTCTCAGGCCCGGTCGACCGGCCCGGTCGACCGTCCACTGTGCCTAACAGACGTGCACGTCTGTGCACGTCGGTCGACCGGATCGGTCGACCGCCCTTGGTGCGGTCGACCGTCCCGGTCGGCCGACCAGCCTGTCAGCACAAAAAAACCAGGTCAGAAAAATTTGGAAAAATATTTTCTAAAAAATCTTTTATCTCTTTTAAAAATACCATAAAAATTGTTTTATCATATTGAACATGTTGAAACATAAACATGTGATAAAAATTTCAAGACATATATCAATCATATCAATTCATTTTTGTGTCTTGCCAATTTTATCAAAACAAAACTTGTTTTTTTATCAAACTTGATTTTTTCAAAGCATGAATAGGATAGTCAAAATAAGTTTGTTTACCAAGTTAAAGCATGTATGTATAAATAGAGAACATCTACTATACATATAACATATGTAAACTTGTTTTGATCTATTATTCATGAAAACCAAAAACCAATCATGAAACGTGTGTGTTTTGTGCACTTGAGCATACCAACTAAACTAAGCTTTACAAATGGATCTAAACACATAAACTAAACTAACTACACTAGGATACCTAATCTTCCTTGAGGAACTCCATCTTCAAGTAGACTTGCTCCCAAACGCGATCCACCGAGTGCAAAGGGTATGATCTTTAAGCTTTGGCACCGGAATCACCATGATAAGCTTCCAAACACTTTGTTGAAGCTAATCACCAAAACTAATATCCTGCTAATGATCTGAAACTTAGAAACACAAGAATATTAGTAAACATAACTACATGAGTGTTGATCATCATCAAAACTAGAGTGGAAGGCCATTGGGCCAACACTAACTCCTCTTGATTCCTCTGAATAAGAGTTGAGGCGCTATATGAAGCTCTCGTGGTTAAGCACAAGTGAGGCACACACAAACAAGCCAAGCTATAATGAATGAGCAATATGAAATGATGTAAGGCACAAAGTAAAGAGAGAGAGTTAGAGAGTCAATGGATCAATCGCTAACACACGGATATGTTTCGAGGTTCGAGCACCCAGCTCTACGTCCCCGCCTTCACACAGAAAGATTTCCACTAATTTGCCACACAGGACTCCCACACAGGGAACCTCCACTGAGGATTTGGGCAATACAATAACCGGGAGTACACAACTCCTCTCTATACAAACACAACCTCTACACTTAGAGGTTAGGCACAAAGCCACCAATATCAACCTCACAAATGAGGGATAGGCACAAAGCCAATACAACCAATCAACCTCTCACTAGAGGGATACGGCACAAAGCCACCACTCCACAAATCAACCTCTACACAAGAGGGATAACACAAAGTAGGAGGGTTTACAACTTAGTGATCAAAAGACCACAAACCAATTCTTTCTCACTTACACAAAGATCCTAATATAGGTAGATATGATAAGCTCAAGTGTGAGAAAAACTAAAGGAATGGAAAATAAATATTCAAAGAAAATCCTTGGGAAAAACAAGAAATAAGGATGAAGAAGATGAACCAAAAATACTTTTCCCAAAATCACTTTTCTTTGATTTTCCAAAGCCTAGAAAAACACCAAATCAATGTAAACTTTAGAGCCCAAAACTTCTTTTTGATTGCTGCAAAAACACTAGTAAGATCAGAAAATAAGCTCTCCAAAAATTTGTTAAAAATTATTAAAGAAAACCTAATTTATAGTCTCTTTGAAAAACTAGCCGTTGGCAGCCAATTATGGTCAGATTTGACCATCCGGTCGACCGGCCGGTCGACCGGCCAATGATCAAAATTCGACCGTTGCGCCTGCCGGTCGACTGCCCGGTCGACCGCGCCCAGAACCAGAGAGCAACGGCTTTCTGGCCGGTCGACCGCCCGTCGACCGGGTTAACCCGAGAGTGGGCTGACTTCAGTCGGTCGACCGCCCAAGGGGCTGGCTGCTTGCACGTCCTTGTGCGTCCGGTCGACCATTCCGGTCGACCGGCTCCTGGTCCGGTCGACCGCCAGAGCCTGGCAGACTGAATAAGAATTTGAAAACTGGGTTTTTATTATCCTATTAAATCCCATAAAATCTCTAAAAATCCATAAAAATAAGTTCTAGTATTATCTATGATATACAAACATGTGAGAAAATTTCAACACATATTTCAAACTATTTGAACCATTTTTGTGACTTACAAATTTTGCTAAAAACCAAAACCCGTATTTTCTAAAACTTGGATTTTTCAAATGG